>JASDQU010101251.1:154907-201575 GCA_032191745.1 Picea mariana | reverse complement strand
CAACAATTTTATATGCATTGTAAAAGCATACATTGTAACAACAAGAAAGATGCATAAAGAACTAAAACCCTACTCATTGGATATTAGAATATTAGAATAGTAGAGCATTATGCTTCATGCATGCATTGTAAAAACAATTTTATATGTATTGTGATAATTTTATCACTGTAACAAAAAAAAATGTGATCTATGTGTGTGTCATTTTATTTAATGGGTATTAGAATAGTTAAAAACATGTGTTTCATTTTTGTAGATTAAAAGTTCAAATTTAAAAGAGAATAGGATATGTATATTTTAATAGGCTGTAACAACTTTGTAACTATAACAAATCAATATCACTCATATTTGTGATAGCATAAGCCATATTATAGTTGTACAAAGAAATTAAACCTTCTGGCTATTAGAATAGTAGAACATCATGCTCCATGCATACATTGTAACATAGTCTTAATAAATAAATGTCATCTGTGTTTAGTAGGAAGAGGGAGTGAGTTAATTGGGGAGTAATCTTCTCTCCCGAGTTATTTTTTTTTTAGCAAATTTTTTGGCGGCCAATTTTTAAATTTCCTATCAATCCAGAATTTTGATCGATTTTTTGAACATCTGAATTGGGTTGATTTAAAATGAGACAAAAGCTCTAACTTAAGATTATGAAAGACTATCCCTAAAAATATGACCTGATTCAGGCTCATTTAAAGTGAAGGAAGATTGCTCCCCAGTTAATCTACTCCGTAGGAAGAGGCCACAAGAAACATTTATAAAGAAATTAAAAACAGTGAGTCACCACGTCAGAGTCTACGAGAACTTTCTCGAACATTCCAGAGGGTTCGTTTCAATTCTGTTCAAGCTTTCGAACTCTATGGGTTTGACCTTTGATGAGGCTCATGCCTTTAGAATCCTAATGACTGAAATTGTAGATGTATCTGTAGCTGTGAGAGAAGCTCATGCTGAAGGATTCTCAACTTGAATGCTCAGACGTTTTATGAGACGAATGCTTCGTCCATGATCCTGCCATCATGTATGAAATTATATTACTGTTTTTTTTGTCTGTTGAAGTTGAAGCCTTCAGATCGAGAGAGAGATTAATGAATATGCACGTGTAAGTTGGGATGATTCGATCGTGGTTAATTTCAATGTACAGGAAAATCCGGCTGTAGACCTTGCGGCGCAAAAGGAATCAGAAGTTGACATTGAACCTGGGGATTTGGATATGTTTGATTCCAATTTTCTGGTTTTCGATGGGAATGGGTGGAATAGGGAAAAACCAAGGCAGAAATAAGACATTTGGATCAGTAACATCCATCAAAAGCTTCCATAGAACAGCTGATGCGCCTGCCAGCCCAAGGTATGTTTCGAGCACTAAACTGACAGATTTTTTTGCTCTTCTTACTGTAAGAAATGAGTATTATTTCAAGTTCTTGACGTACTCTGCACTTCTTCCCAGACCGAGTTTGTTAACACCATTATCTTTTACGAAGCATTCGCAAAGCAGCTTACATTTCATATCCATATCTTGACAAAAAACAGTTCAAAAGAAAAGCCTATTCTTGTAATTCAAAATCTCTCCATGTTTCCTATAAGAAAACCTTATATACTGTAATGACTAATGCGTGGGAATTGAGAACCTGTGTACTGTGGTGTTATTTCATTAGTCTAAGTCAGTTTATAATCAGTTTTTCTGCTGCTCCAACTTGCTGTCATTTGAAACAAAATTACGGGATCTCATATAAAATATAAGGTTTGGGAAAAACGAACATCTTATATCACCACCCGGCTTCAGCTTTGCAGAACACTGTGTTTCGACCAATGGAACCTTTACATTTTGTTTTGTCTGGTTTTGGAAGTCTTAACGATTATTTGTGGTTAAAAATAGAAATCTGGGAAGCATATAGGGAAGCACACTGTTTTACATTATCTTTTGAATTTGGATAGTATAAGAAAGATTTATTTTGTTGTATGGAGAGTAGTGAGGTGTTTTAGTGTTTTTTGGAGATTATTTTTTTAAATTGTCTGAAATTTAGTGAGAAATTGTCGAGTGTAGATTTGAGTGGTTAAGTCTATATAATCAGAGTGTGTCAGTGTTTTACAGCATCCTCAATCCATTTAAGCATTCAGAAAAGCAGTTTAAAAAACATAAAATTGTGTTTTAGCCTAGATTATATAGGTTTAGGAATTCCAACCAAAAATACCAAAACTTAGACAAAACCAGTGTTTAAAATTTAGTGTCACTAGATTAAGTGATTAACAAAAGAAAATTAAATAAAAATAAAATAACTATATAGATATATATTTGATAATAATTAAAAGATTAAATCAATCTAAATCCGTCTTAAACCATTTAAAATATTAAACCCATGTAAATCTATGGATTCATCAAAAACCAAAAGGATCAATTTTTTTTTTAATGATGATGATGATGATTAACGTTTCCAAAGAATTACGAGAAGCTTTCCAAGATCACCATACTTTTGTTGAGTTAAGAGGTTAAGAAGGTTGGTAGTGTGACAAATATTTTGAAAATGAGATCTAATATGGGTATAGGCTGGACAATCTAAGAGAAAGTGCTTTTCATCTTCAACCTTCTTAGTGTCACAAAGGTGACACACTCTTTAATCCCATGGCTTTTTAGGAATTGACCAACTCCGAGTTTCACTATGGAGCTAGTGATAATTTGTTCTTATCTTAGCAATGCTTATTTTTTTCTTTACACTTGGCATAACAAATAGATAATTTTGATCTTCTATTTTTTAATAGTATCTTTATTCTGCAAAATGGTGTCTTCCATGATTCCCCAATAGTTTAGCCAAGACCAAGCATTTGTATGCCATCCTCGCTTGGGTCGATGGTGGTTATGAATAGATTTTGAAGCAATCTTAGAAAGCCTCTTGTCTTCCATGTTGCTTAACTTGTTCTTACACATTAGGTATCTAGTCATAGCCATGCTCTCAATGGGGGAGAGGCTAGTTTCTAAGAGGAGGATGGGATAGGGTGTATTTCCTTTAATTTTGAGGAGGATTCACGAGAGATACTACAATCCCAGGTGTAACAAGAGTCTCAAAGAGGAGTTTCTTCTTATCCCATTTCCAAAGATCAGCTAATTTACAATTGTTTTCAAGCCCATAATGATCTTTCCATCCCCCAATAATTCTTTTCTCAATGCTATAATTCCCTAGGTGAACTTTGACTGCTTGAAGTGTCCATGTCACTATCACTGAGTCCTTATTGTTGCTGTTGCTACTGTTGTCGTTGCGGTTGTGGCTGCTTCTATGGTGGCTGCTGCTATGATGGTTGTTGTTGCTCTTCTTTAACTCCTTCATCAAGAAGTCTTTCTGAAAACTATGATCTACATTAAGTACTAGTAGAGTTCATCTACGAAACTAACATTTTTTCCATTATTAATGTTGCTTGTAAATATTCTATTGTTCCCATGCAACATAATGTGAAACTTTCTTGTGATGATGGTTCGAAGAAGGTGAATGGCACTATGTATAGACAGATGGTGAGATAATTCAAAATAACCACCATCTGTCTATACATAGTTCCATACCTTTGATGCCAAAGACTCTCTATTGGCATAGTCTCTATAAATATCAGGGAGTTGAACTTGTCGTAAAGATCTTCTCAACTGATTATTTTCCTCCCCACATTGTGAAGATCTGTTTTCACCACTAAGTGAACTCTGACTGCTTGATGTGTCCATGTCACTATCATTGAGTCCTTCTTGTTGTTGCTATCACTACGGTTGTGGCTACTGCTGTAGTGGTCGTTTCTGTGATGGTTGTTGCTGCTCTTCTTTAAATCCTTTATCAAGAAGTCTTGCTGAAAACTAGGATCTAAATTAATTACTAGTAGAGTTCATCTACGAAACTAACTCTTGCTCCATTATTAATGTTGCTTGTAAATCTTCTATTGTTCCCATACAAAAAAATGTGAAACTTTCTTGTGATGATGGTTCGAAGGAGGTGAATGGCACTATGTATAGACAGATGGTGAGATAATTCAAACTACCCACCATCTGTCTATACATAGTGCCATACCTTTGATGCCAAATAATCTCTGTTGGCATAGTCTCTATACCTCTCAGGGAGCCGAACTTGTCATGAAGATATTCTCAACTGATTATTTTCCTCCCCACTTTGTGAAGAATTTTTTTCACCACTAGGTGAACTCTGGCTGCTTGAAGTGTCCATGTCACTATCATTGAGTCCTTCTTGCTACTGTTGTTGTTGTTTTCACTGCGGTTGTAGTTGTTGTTGTGGTGGTTGCTGCTATGATGGTTGTTGTTTCTCTTCTTTAACTCCTTCATCAAGAATTCTTGTTGAAAACTAGGATCTACAGACTCTGCCAACAGAGAGTCTTTGGCATCAAAGGTATGGCACTATGTATAGACAGATCATGGGTAGTTTGAATTATCTCACCATCTGTCTTTACATAGTGCCATTCACCTCCTTCGAACCATCATCACAAGAAAGTTTCACATTCTGCTGCATGGGAACAATAGAATATTTACAAGAAGCATTAATAATGGAGAAAGAGTTAGTTTTGTAGATGAACTCTACTAGTACTTAATGCAGATCCTAGTTTTCAGTGATTTGTTGTAACCGCCAAGTAGATATGATTCCTATATAATGATGTAATCTATCTTCAATCTATAATAGAGATTGTGAGCATAGTCTCACCAGTGTTTGTTTCTCCATATTTTAAATTGGTATTAGAGTAGCATGAGATATCCAACTCTCTGAGGCGAGATCCAAAGTACGAGATCTCAAATTGATTTGAAAAAATCACCAACACCCCCTATACAGTGTTAGAGAGCGTCGACGCCCTCAAACTTCTGAAATTAAAAATTTTAGATGATTGGCGCTCTCGTTGCATGATTCTAAGAGCGCTAGTGCGTCAACGCTCCCCCTTCCACAGGCAGAAAGCCCTGTCATATCTTCCTAGCGCCCCCCCCTTCAATTGTACATGAGTGCTAGCGCCCCCCTTCATTCCTTCGAGGAGCGTCGACCGTTTTTGGGAGGCAAGAGTAGCGTGTTCATTTGTATTTTCTATCAATTTGTTTTGAAGGACGAATCTGTGTTTAGGAGGGTCGATTGAGGTGGAGAAAGCACAACCATTTGTGGACAGAAGGGTGTGAGCGCACGTGTAGATCCGATCTACTTTTTCAAAGGCGCGATTTGGGATTTCTTTGTCGAAATCGTGAAGCATGAAAGCTCGTGGCAGCCCCGTGTTTTTTCTAAGTCACGAGCTGAGGAGGCGTGGGTTCGTAGAGAGAGCTACCCCATTTCTTTGTTGGAAGAGATCCATTTGACTGGTGCGTCCATTTCCTGGGAGAAAGGCGTGAGCAAATTTGTGAGCTTGTAGGAAGCGTGGATGCCACGATTTCCTTAATGGACACGATTTTCTTATTCGTGAAGGTTCTTTTTCATACAGCATGAGTTTTTTTAATTAAAGTGGATGTATGTGTGAATGGATGTCCAATTATTTAAAAGTGGATATTTTTTAAGGTACAAACTTTTTATTAAAGTGGATTCTTTGTATGGTTTAAAACTTTACTAGTTGTGAGTGAGGTACAAAGTTTATTAAGAGGATATTTTGTGAGGTTTATTGTGTGGACACTCGTTTTATAAAAACAAAAGTTTGGGCATTCAGAAATCTATTCCATGCATCCAGAGAGGAAGGGTGTGTTGAGGTTATTTGTGTATTTTTGGTGATTCACCTTTGGTGATATAAGGATCCATTGTTTGATTGAACAAGCAGACACTTGTAGATATGGTGAATACGCTAGTAGAGACCTACCTCAACAAAGCCAATAAGTTAGATGGATCAAATTTCATTAACTAGAAATTCAAGATGAAAAACTTGATGGAGGGTTATGGTGTCTGGACCATTGCGAAGGGAACTGAGTGAAACCTGATGCGGCTGTCGGTGCACAACATCACAGATCTAAGATTGGGAGAAGCACAAAAACAAGGCCAAGGTATTGTTGCGCATGTCTGTTAAAGATAACATAATTCCACATATTAGAGAAGCTAACACTTCTGTTGAAACGTGGACAACGTTTAAACCCTTGTATGAAACTAGCAACACAAATCGTATTATGTTCTTGAAAACTAAATTGCAAGGCATTAAGATGGATGGAAATGAATCTGTTAGTTCATTTTTGGGTCACATTAAAGAGGTGAAAGATAATCTAGAAAATATGGGGGAAATTGTTTCCAGCACTGATCTTGTCACTATTACCTTAAATGGTATGCTGGAAGATTATCAGATGTTCATAACATGTCTCGCAGTAAGGCAAAAATCTCTTACTTTTGAAGAATTGATAAGAATTTTGTTGCAAGAGGAAGAGAGGCATGAGAACTTGAAGCCTCAAAATTCATATTTGGCACAGTGGTCAAATAAGAAATCCATGAAGGGGAGATCGAGAGAAAGAGGCAGAGGAGGAATTTCATCGCATAGAGGCAGTTCATCACACATAAGACAATCCCCAAGGCTGAATCAAGGTATGTCCTCTAATATGAAAGAGTCAAAAAGTTGTTTTTATTGTGGTCGACCTAGACATCTCATTAAAGACTTTCATAAGAAAAAGAGTGATGAGGCTAGGAATAAACCTAGAACACATTCAAGTCATTATGCAAAATAATCTTCAAATCATGATCTCATACTGTTTATTTCTAGTGATGATATTGATGAACCCCGGAATTTTAATTCATGGGATCTTAGACTGTTTGTGTTCAATGTCGCTTTATCTGTTGAAACGGATGATAGTGATGCCTGGTTTGTGGATTCCGGAGCATCAATACATATGACATGTAATAAGTTGTGGTACACTAATTTTAAATAAACACAGAATGGAGCCATCATATATCTTGGATATGACCGCACTCATCAGATCAAGGGATACAGAGGCATTCATGTGACATTGTCGAATAGTATTATTCGTCACATTCACAATGTAGTGTATGTTCCAGAGATAAAGAAAAATTTGATCTCTGTGTCCACCATTACAGATCAGAACTTGAAGGTTGAATTGTTCAAAAATTATTGCATAGTGAAGGATCTGCTGGACCAATTCAAAATTGTTGCAATGAAAGTGAGAGTAGGAGGCCTATACAAAATTGATGTTAGCAACAAAGCACATCACATATTGACTTTTGAAACTATGTTAACAGAGAGTCTTTGGCATCAAAGATATGGCCACATCAATCATCCTGATTTATTGTTATTACAGAAAAATAATATGGTTGAAGGACTTCCCATGTTAAAGAATGAGAATGTTTCTTATGATGGATGTGCATTAGGAAAGATGCATAGAGATGAATTCCCCTCTAATAATGATAAGAAAAAAAGAGTTTTGTTAGATATTGTGCATACTAATGTTTGTGGGCCTATGCAAACTAGGTCTTTAGGAGGTGCATTTTACTTTCCATTATTTATCGATGATTGCACGAGATACACATGGGATTATTTCCTTAGAAGAAAAAGTAATGTTTTCGAGTAGTTTAAGGAATTCAGAACCATGGTGGAAAAGAAGACATGAAAATCCATCAAAATCCTCTAATCAAATCAAGGGGGAGAGTATAAATCAGGGGACTTCATCCAATATTGCAAAGATCATGGAATAGTACAACAACTTACAGTACCCCACACTCCACAGCAGAATGGAGTGGCTGAAAGGAAAAACATAACTCTGGTAGAGTGTGCACGCAGTATGATGAAACGTAAGAATATCTCGAATACATTTAGGGTTGAAGCCATAAATACTACAGTTTATTTAAATAATAAAAGTCCAACAAGGTGTATTGATAATGTAACTCCTTTCAAAGCCTTGTATGGTTCCAAACCTGCAGTTCATAGTTTAAAAGTATTTGGGTGTAAGGATTTTGCACATATTCCAAAGGAGAATAGAAATTGGATTCTAAAGCCATTAAATGTATTTTCATAGGGTATTGTTCTGAATTCAAAGCATACAAATTGTTTGATCCTTCTACTCACAAAGTATTTATGAGTAGAGATGTAATTTCCTATGAGCAAGAAGCGGGAAATCATGATGAAAACAATCATGAGGAATGGCATAGAATTCTTGATGAAGGAGTTAAAGAAGAGAAACAACAACCATCATAGCAGTAGCCACCACAACAACATCCATAACCGCAACGACAACAGAAGCAACAACAACAAGAAGGACTCAGTGACAGTGACATGGACACTTCAAGCAGTCAGAGTTCACCTAGTGGTGAAAATAGATCTTCAGAAAGTGGGGAGGAAAATAATCAGTTGAGAAGATCTTCACGACAAGTTCGGCTCCCTCAGAGGTATAGAGACTATGCACTAATGAGTATCATTTCAAATGTCCTAAAACCCATGAGTTTTGATGAAGCCAATGAACATGATGAATGCCAAAATGCAATGGAGGAAGAATATGAATCTATAATGAAAAACAAAGCTTGGGAATCGACTGAATTGCCTAAACATAAAAAGCCTATTGGATGAAAATAGATATACAGACCCAAATTTAAATCAGATGGTAGTATAGATAAGTATAAGGCTAGACTGGTGGAAAAGGGGTATTCAAAAACAAGAGGTATTGATTATGTTGAAGCATTTTCACCAGTAGCTAATTGAATACTATCAGATTGTTAATTTCTTTAGCTACAAAGTATCATTGGAAGCTACACCAACTAGATGTTAAATATGCATTTTTGAATGGTGAGTTAAAAGAGGAGGTTTACCTTACTCAACCTGAAGGGTTTGTGGAACATGGGCAAGAACACTTAGTGTGTAAGTTAAAGAAAGCATTGTATGGACTGAAACAGACACCTAGGTCATGGTATGAAAAGATTGACTCTTTCTTTCTTAATCAGGATTTTATGAGGAGCGAAAGTGATCCAAATTTGTATACCAAATTTGATGAGAAGGGGTATATAGTATTGATTTCCTTATATGTTGATGCTTTAATAATGACAGGAAATGCAAGGAAATTAATTGATGAAATCAAGGGGCAACTGTCACAAGTTTTTGAAATGAAAGATCTTGGTGAGTTACATCACTGCCTAGGTCTTGAAGTTTGGAGAAAAGCAGGCCAAACTTTTGTTTGTCAGAGTAAGTATGTCAAAGAAGTACTTAAGAGATTTAAAATGGATCAGTGTAAATCTTCTATTGTTCCCATGCAACAGAATGTGAAACTTTCTTGTGATAATGGTTCAAAGGAGGTGAATGACACTATGTATAGACAGATGGTGGGTAGGTTGAATTATCTCACCACAACTAGACCTGATATTGCATACTCTGTGAGTGTGTTAAGTCAGTTTATGGTGAAACCTCTAGAAAGCCATTGGAATGCATCAAAGGCAGTACTCAGGTATCTAAAAGGAACACTTGATTATGGTAAATTAAATATACTGATGCATTTGATGTTGAGTTGATAGGTTACTTAGATTCTGATTGGACTGGCAATATGGATGATCGATCAACCACTTGATATGTGTTTGGCATTGGATCTGGAGTTGTTTCATGGAGAAGTAAAAAGTAGGCTACTATATGTTTGTCTTCTCTGAATAAGAATATAAATTCTTGTGTGCAACAACTTGTGAAGTTGTTTGGTTGAGAAGACTTCTTCAAGATATTGGAGAAGAACAAAAAGGACCTACACTGATCAAATGTGATAATCAAAGTTCAATCAAGATGGAGAATAATCCGATTTATCATGCAAGGACAAAACATGTTGATGCTCGGTTTCATTTTGTTAGAGAAAAATTGCAATCCAATGAAATAGCTCTTATGTATTATAATACTAGTGAAAATGCTGTTGATATTTTCACTAAGCCTCTTGGAAAGATTAAGTTTGAGTTGTTTAGGAAGATGTTAGGTGTAGAAGTCAATCCATTCTCCATTAAGGGAGAGACTTGGAAACAATGGAGCAAGAGTTAGTTTCGTAGATGAACTCTACTAGTACTTAATGTAGATCCTAGTTTTCAGTGATTTTTTGTAACCGCCAAGTAGATATGATTCATATATAATGATGTAATATGTCTTCAATCTATAATAGAGATTGTGAGCGTAGCCTCACCAATGTTTGTTTCACCATATTTTAATTGTGGTGAAAATCAATTCCAAGATATTTGTATGAAGTTACTTCCTCCAAGTTGTTTTTTTCATATAAGAAGGTATCATAAGGGATCTTATTGGATTTAAAAATCATGACCTTAGTCTTATCAGTATTAACAATCATACCCATATTAGAGCAAAAATCCTTGAGAATTCTTAGTTGGTTTTGAAGATCATGGGGATTCCTTGCCATAAGAATGATATCATCCGCATAAAGAAGAAGATTGATGACTATACGAGTGAGAGTAGGGCCGACACAACATGCTTTTTCCAAGCAATCTTCTAACTGGTGAATGTATATGCCAAAAAAGGGTAGGGACAAGGGACAAGGGACAACCTTGTTTGACTCTGATATTGCACTTAATCTCTTTTGACCAGTCTTGGAATTAAATGATAAAAAAAATTAAGCTTTAACAAATTTAATCCCTCTCAATACTTTATACTTCCAAATTTAATATAGATTTGACCAATTAAACTCTTTTAAACATATTTTTTCCATTTAAAAATACTTTATTTTTAATAAATGTTTTAAATATCTTTTAATATTAATTTTGATAATATTTTTCATTTCATACTTCACCATGATGACCTCACATAACTTTTTAAAACCCTACATATTACTTATTAAATATTCAAAAACCTTACAATTTCCATATTCCATATAGTTTTGAAACTCTTAATCCTTGTACCCCATCTTTGAGTACTCTATGATTCACCTTAATTTTTTTAATTAAAACACAATATATTGGAAAATTTTACTTTTATTTACCATTAATGAAAAAAAAAACATACTGTAAACTTTTTTTTAATGTAAAAATGATGCATTTGCTTACTCCCTGCTTTCCAGATTTCATATGGAGCATTTGAACATAACGCAATAAACGTGCATCAAACATATAGGTATAACTGTTGTGCCTAAGCTCTCGCTGTTGTAAGTTTCATGCATTTCGAAACCATGTTTATTGTGAAGTGTGCCTTGAATACTATGATTCCATGAAGATGAAAATGGAGACAAACCGGTGTACTCTCTTATTCACTTCGAACCTATTACTTCGTTTGTGGTATCTTTCGGTGTTCGATTGGTCATTTACAAAAGTTGTAGAGAACGTAATCCACCATTGCAAAGAGTTTGGGGATAAAGCACCAACATCCACAAAGTGTTTGTACAAATACCATTTAGACAAAGGGAATTATGGTTTAGAGTGTTTAAAATGCAAGTAAACTTATATATGGTAATGTATAAAATAAGAATTAAACTAACATAGAAAATAAGCATAATGCAAAAAGAGTTGGTTTTTTATTGCATATTATTGAATAGATAAATATACATGCATACTTATAGGTTTTCTCTAGATCAATGGACTCCTGAAAACCATAGATAAATTGAACGTATACTTATTTCTATTTAAGTGAGTATTCTTAATATTAGACTTTATTGATTATCTTCCTAGACTCTTATCAATTTTATTCCTAACACTTCCCTTTAATAGATAAATGAATTCCCTATGATATCTAGTATATCTCTACATATCATAAAGTGTTTTTCCTAATGGTTTAGTGAGCATATCAACACTGTTCATATTTGAGTTACAATACATCAAATGCATTTATTTTGATTGAATCTTTTCTTTTATAAAATGATGTTGAGTTTCAATGTTTTTTTTATCTTACATGATAAATTGGATTATTTGCCAATTGCATCAAACTTTGATGGACACACTTGATAGGAATAAGTACTCTTTGCATTTATTGCACTTCTTCAAGAATGTGCCTTTGCCCAATTGCTTCACGGGTAGCACTAGACAATGCTTTGTACTCAACTTTAGTAGAGGACAATGAAAGAGTTCACTAGTTCTTACTTTTGTAAGACGTTGGAATACGGTAATTACTCTCACTAGTTGTACACAATTCTAAAAGAGTCTGAGTTAGATCTAGTTAGATATATATGCTTCTGTTGTAGAAAGATCTAGAAGAATTGAGTCATTTTTATGTATATCTAATAGATCTTCTTTAGATCTTTCTTGAAGAATTATCTAGAAAAAAATTGTGTATTTTTATATTTCCTTTGTAGAAGTAATGAAATCATCAAAGATTTAGAGTTGCAACTCATTTGTATAATTTGTGTGTGTTTATGAGTTTATACAGTTGTAGCTACTCGTTTTCCCATATATCAGTTTGGTATTAAAGCTAGAGTAATCTTGACTCTCTTAAGAGAGGACATGGATCAAGGATGTAACCCTACACAACAATAAGAGTGAGTTAGAAAGAGTAAGGATATCTTGTTTTATCTCCTTCAAATTAGTCTAGAGGTAGATATGCCTAATCCACCCAAATATTTTCTTATAGTTTGAGGAAAATGCGCATGAGATACCATGAGAAGGAAGAGAGTGTTTATCAAAGAATAATATCCCAACTAATCACATGTGTAAATTCACAACATATTTTCAATATATTTCCAAAAAAGGAGTGCTTGATTGCACAATAGTGAATCAACTTTCAAAAGATCGTTAGAGCCATAAGATTACTTGATTCAAGATGGAGACAAATGCTAGTGATGATTGTTATGAGTGGTTGTGCTAATGAGAATGTTTTTTGGTTTCAAAAATTGGTGATGGTGTTTGGTCCAAGAAATATCATAGCATTGGTTGGATCCATCCTTTGCTAGTCCATTAAAGGGTTTTTATTGGATGTCTATTCCCTTCATGTTTCTTGAAACAGTGACCGGGGCAAGGAGACAACATTCGTGACTTATTAGTAAGTTTTCAAATTGGATTATATTGAGAACGAAATGCGATACAAACAAAAATATAAAGAGATTTTGGCTATGCTCATTCACATTAAGAATTACATCACACTCCATTGCATGCTCAAAGGACATCATTCACCTTGATTATATATGAGAGAGTGAGGGGAGAATAATTCCCATGATGCTTGTGAGATAAATTGGTCCAAGTTTATAAAATTCCATAGGCATGTGACCCCATTCACCTTGATTATATATGAGAGAATGAGGGGAGAATAACTCCCATGATGCGTGTGGGATAATTTGGTCCAAGTTTATAAAATTCCATAGGCATGTAAGACAATAGGACTTCACGAGAGGTCACACATTCCAATACTACCTTACCCAAGCATGTTTAGTTACAGAGTTCTAATGGGATCTGGTGCATATTGTAGGCATATACATATGATGGTTTTAATTAACATGGACATATGATGGTTGTAATTAAAAAATGGATATTACATTAAGTACTCCATCAAAATGGTGAATATCATGGTTTATAAAAACCATAGGCTCAAACACGTTGATTGAGTGGAAAAGGTGGATGGTCCCTGAGATCAGATATTGTCAAAATGCTTCCTAAACAGTTATCTAGAATTTTTTTTGTATTTATATATTCTTTGTTGAAGTAATGAAAGCATCAAAGTTTTAGAGTCTTAGCTCATTTGTGTAATTTTTGTTTTTTTTGTGCATTTATGAGTTTATACAGTCGTAGTTGTAGGAAAATTGATTCTCCCATATATCATAAGATACAAACTTGGATCCTATACTGAATGCATATCCATTGGTTAATTTTCTATCATCTAGATCACCTGCCCAATCAAAATATGAATAACCTATCAACTCAACAATCAAATATTAGCGTATTCAATACCAAAATCAATAGCTCCTTTTAGGTAATGGATGAATCTCTTGGTAGCTTTATGGTGGATTTTATGTGGCTTATCCATTAATTGACTAAGTATGTTAATGAGTACCCAATATCAGGTCATGTTGTGGTTAAGTAATTTAAAACTCCCACTAGTTGTCTATACAAATTACCATTTACTTATTTTCTATCATCATTAATGTAAATCTTAGAATTTTATTCTAATGGAGGAGACAATGGTTTGCAATGATTTTGAATGATAAAAATTTTACCATCTTCCTTCCTTTCAAGATCCTTCATATCAAATTCTTGTGATTTTTATCTTTTAATTTCATCAATGGAACTTGTAGCACTTCATGTTCTGATTAAATCATCGACACACAATGAAATCAAAGAAACATTCCCATGTTCATATTTCTTCATGTAAAGGTTTGGATCACTCTTATATTTTATGAATCATTAGTGGAAAAAGAAGTTATCAATTTTTATATACCATGATATTGAACCTTGTTTGGCACTAAATAGTTCTTTCTTTAACTTGCATACAACATTTTCTTGTTTGTTCCTTACAAAACTTCTGGTTGAACAAGGTACACTTATTCTTTTAATTCACCATTTAAAAATGTTGACTTGACATCCATTCAATGTAATTCCCAATTGTTCTTAGTAGCTAATGCAATCATAAGTATAAGGGTGTGAATTTTAGCTACATGTGAAAATATTTCCTCGTAATATATTCTTCCATTTTGGAATATCATTTTGCAACCAATATACCTTTCAAATTGTGTATGCTACCATCATAATTGAACTTAGATTTGTACACCCATTTTGAGCCTATAGGAATTTTATTTCTAGACAATTCAATTAGTGTCCAAGTGTCATTTTTCACAATGGAATCATATTTCTCTTTCATAGAATTCATCCATTATTTATGATCCTTTCCTTTCTAAAATATTAAAGGTTCTTCAAAACTCATGACTTGATACATCAAAGCATAATATTTATACATGATTGGTGTCTTGATTTTCCTTGTTGATATTCATAGTTCCTTAGTGCTTGGTGGAGTAGCTTGACTCTTTCTTGGTGTCCTCCTATTGCTTGTAGCTTTAATACCACTTTGATATTCAACATCATCTTCTTGGTCTTCACTTTCTTCTACTTTTTCACTTCCAATGCCTTCTTTAGGAAGTTTCCATACATCTTGACTATCATCGTTTTCATACTCCTGAAAAATAATACCCCTACTTGGAAATAATTTAGGAGTAATACGATCATACATGTAACATTTATGGTCAGCACAATAATCAATGAAAATATGATTTACTTCCTTATATTTTCCTTTGGGATGTGGGGAAATGCATTACCCCCAAAAACTCTCAAATTATTAACAAATTGTTTATATCCATTTAATGCTTCATAAGGAGTTTTATGCTTTAAAAAAATTTGGAATTCTATTTTGTAAATACACAATTGTACTAGTATCTTCACCCCACAAACTATTAGGGAGATTCTTACCTTTGAGAATGTTTCTAGAATGCTCTATTATGGTCCCATTCTTCCTCTTAGCCACGCCATTTTGCTAAGGGGTATGTGGGGCCATGCATTGTTTCTGAATTTCATGTTCTTTTCAATGCTTTAAGAATTCTCCTCCCCCTTGATCTGATATAAATATCTTGATATGTTTACCTATATGCGTTTCAACTATATTTATAAACTCTTAGAACTATTCAAAAACATCACTTTTATTTCTTAAGAAATAGACCCATGCGAACCTCGTTTTATCGTCAACGAATATAAGAAAATAAGAAGCTCCCCCAAGTGATTTAGTTTTCATGACACACACATTAGTATGAAATGATTCAAGAAAATATTGTTATTATCGTTTTTTATGCCTATTTATCTAGTGGTAGGGCTTGAGAAAAATTAGATTGTGTAAGTTTTATCTTAATTTTATGCTACCAAATTTCTGGTCACTCTTGTTGACAACACAAATAATTTGTGTCGTAACCATTCAGTTGTTAAATAACACATTGAGTTTGTTTTAGATTGGCGTTTCTCTCCTGGAATAATTTTCCCCAAGAAATCATTGTCTATTTATTTTATGTCTATACATTGTTTATTGTTGCAACTATGTTTATTTAATTTCTACACATTATTCTCTTATTGAATGATGTAGCAATATTGTTTTATCTTCTTTATTTCATTTGGTATTAGGATCTGATTACCTCATATCCAAGGTGTTAGGACAAAGTTTTTCGATCTGATCTTTGTTTGAGTTGGATTTTGTAGAAGGAAATGTTGTTGATGGGAAATGGAAAGAACATCTTGATTAGGAATGAAGAATTTTGATGACATTAACTTTGATCTCTAGAATATCAAGATGAAGGATCTTCTCATAGATGAATATCTACAAGTTGAAATATCTAGAACCAAACCCTGAATATTGGGCGGTGTTGGAAAGAAAGGATAGAATCCTTTTGAGGTTATGTTTGGTCGATTCATTATTATTGAATGTTTCTAAAGAAAAAATGGTAGCAAATCTCTGGAATAATTTGGGGTATTTGTATCATGGTAAATCCTTGGTTAATAAAAAAAATAAAAATTCTTTGAGAATGGGTGATCGCTATTAGCCTAAATGAATTTAATAATATTTTGACCTAGTTGGAGTGAAGCTAGATAAGGAGGATCATTGTATGACCCTTTTGTGTTTTTTTTCAAAATCATGAACAACCTCATAATGACCATTGCAAGAACTATAAAGACATTAGTGCTTGATGAGTTTGTGGCTTCTTTATTTTCAGAGGAGGTGAGATGAAAAGGTTATGAATACATAAATGGTTTATTTCTATTCATGGAAGATCAAAGGAAAAAAATAAAGAAGAGAGAAAATGGAAAATCCAAATAGCATAGGATACATAAGTCTCCTATAAAGTTCAAGGAAAAATATTAGAATTATTGCAAGTCTAGGCATTTTAGAAGAGACTCGAAGGAGGAGGAAAAGAAGAATGATTCTAATGATGAATACAATTTTTTTTCTCAATAGGATGGTTGAGATGCCTTTGTTTTAGCTTTGGAAACCCAAGCAAGCCAACGTGCATGGCCGTTGGCACTTATTTTCAATATATGAGAAATTTGATGGTGGGATGATATACCTTGGTGATGACTTTCCTTTCAGAATATTTATTTATGTTGGTGTCTTATTATATTCCCTAATGGAAAATTAAAGGGGATCAATGGAGTTTTTCACTTTCTAGGTCCTAATATGAGTAAGGACACTTAATTATGTGGGTGTGTGTTATGGTAAAGTTCTCCCTGCAGACAGTTGAAACCCCCCTTGGACCAAGACCCATATTTGATCCAAGAAAAAAGGAAAACAAATGGTGTACTACTTTCCCCCTAGACCTATTACAAGTATTAGAATGAAAAGAGAAGGATGGATAACTTACCTTTCTACGCCAAATTTCCTTGCTACTCCAGCCTTTGATCTTGATATCCAAGCTCCTAGGTGTAAGAAAATTCCTACAAGGAATAAAATGAAACCTCCTTCTTCCACACTATATTTTTAAGCATACACACATATATCTATGATGAATTAAACATAATTCTCCTTGACAAAAGTAAACAGGAATTAAACAGGAATTTTCACTTTGACAAAAGTAAAGTTGACCTTTTCTTAAAGGATTTAAATAGTAAATTAAATCTCCTAACTTATAAGGACAACATTGAACAACTCTATCATAATTTTACAACTACCCTTTCCACTTCTATTAACAAGTTCTGTTTCGAGGTGTCCTATAAAAAATATAATAGAACAACCAACCCTTGGTATGATAAAGAATGCAAAATTGATAGGAAATCCATTAGGGATGCTTCTAATGATTCCTTAAAATTCGATAAGATCAATACTTACAAAGCCCTAATTAAAAGGAAAAAAAGGGGCTATATTAACAAAATGAAAAATAAACTTTCACATCTATATAAGTTGGATCCTAAGAATTTGTGGAGCCAAATTCTAAGCCGCAATAATAAAGCAAGTAATAGGATTCCCTTAAGGGACTGGAATTACTACCTTAAAAGTATTTACGAGTTCCCTAATTCCATGGACACCATTCATATTGTCCCTACAAAGGAAGAATATTTTTCTTTAGATGACATAGAGTTCATGGTTAAGAGGCTTGCAAATGGGAAAGCTAAGGACATTGAAGGCTACCAAGCTAAAAGTTTTAAAATCGGAGGGCCTATCCTTATCCCTCACATACACAAGCTCTTCAATTTAGCAGTCAATTAGGGCTTCCCTAAACATTGGACACAAAGCCTCATTTTTTCTCTTTTTAAAAATGGGGATAGAAACATTCCCTCTAATTATATGACCATTATGATTATCTTGATTTTAGCCAATATTTATGAAATTATTTTGGAAAAGAACATTAGTCTTTGGCTATAAATTCACGGTAAAAGAGATAATGTCCAAGTCGGGTTTAGGAGATATCATTCAACTATGGACCATCTTGTTACATTTAGGATCATTACAGAGGAGTTATGCAATACTAAAACCAATATTTTTTGTTGTTTTGTTGACTTTAGAAAAGCTTTTGACATGGTTCCTAGGAAAAACCTTTGGAATAGGTTGGAAGAGATAAAAGTGTCTCTCGAGTTGAGGGTTTCTACAATAAGGATGTATGAGAATGTTATTTCTAAGTTTAAAAAAAATGAGGGCTGGTCAAAAGAGATTAACTACAATATTGGCGTCAAACAAGTTTGTCCCTTGTCCCATACCCTTTTTGGCATATACATTGACAAGTTAGAAGATTGCTTGGAAAAAGAAGGTTGTGTCCACCCTACTCTCACTGGTATAGTCATCAATCTTCTTCTTTATTTTGATGATATCGTTCATATGTAAAGGAGTCCCCATGATATTGAAAACCAACTAAGAATCCTCAAGGATTTTTTCTCCAATATGGGTATGACTGTTAATATTGATAAGACTAAGGTCATGATTATTAAATCCAATAAGATCACTTATGATACCTTTGTATATGACAAAAAAAACTTGGAGGAAGTGAATTCATACAAATATCTTGGAGTTGATATTCACCACAAGCTCAATTGGAATTATAGCATTGAGAAAATGATTATTGGGGGATGGAAAGCTTATTATGGGCTTGAAAACAATTGTAAATCAACTGATCTTTGGAGTTGGGATAAGAATAAACTCCTCTTTGAGACTCTTGTTACACCTGTTATTCTTTATGGATGTGAATTTTGGGGTTGTAGTATCTATCATGAATCCTGAAGAAAGATAGAGAAAATACAAAAGAATTTTATAACCTATAATCTCAAAAATAAATGAAATACACCCTATCCCATCATCCTCTTAGAAACAAGTCTCTCTCCCATTGAGATCATGGTTATGACTAGATACCTAATGTATAAGAACAAGTTAAACAACATGGAAGACAAGAGGCTTCCTAAAATTTCTTCAAAATCGAGTCGTAACCACCATCGACTCAAGTGAGGATGGAATAAATATGCTCATTCTTGGCTAAAATATTGGGGAATCATGGAAGACACCATTTTGCAGAACAAAGATACTATTAAAAAAATCTTCTAATCAAAATTTAAGGAGAAAATGTGGTGTGATAAAGAGTTAGAGGAAAAAATAAAATGAAGGTATTATAAGGATGTAATCAACCCTAATCTAGAAGATAAGAACAAATTCTCACCAGCTCCATAGTGAAACAGGGTGTTGGTCCATTCCTAAAATACCACGGGATTAAAGAGGGTGTCACCATTGTGACACTAAGAAGGTTGAAGATGAAAATCAATTTCTCTTAGATTTTCCAGCCTATACCCATATTAGATCTTATTTTCAAAATATTTGTCACACTACCAACCTTCCTAACCTCTTAACTCAACACAAGTATGGTGATCTTGGAAAGCTTCTCTTTATGATTTTTGAGAACATAAACAAAATTCTAAAGAATAGAAAGTAATCACTTACCCTCTTAAGGTCTGATAAACCAATTCTTACTTAGTTGACGTTAATCATCATCATCATCATCATGTATATATTATTTTTCACGCAGAAAAAAAAGTTTCGTTGTTATTCATTATTGAATCAAGAGAAACTTTATATTACATTGGGGTCTATATATAAGTATAGACTGTATCTCTTAACATCCTTTATGTTGATATTTGGATACCTTATATATACTTTCATTTCTTCATTCCATACAAAAATTAGTAGGATTTAACTCCATATATGTTCAAATTATAAATATCCAAATTGTACTTCACTGTCCAAAAGGAAAATACAAAAAAGGTTGGAGTACTTTAGAAGATATATAATCGATCTGCATTGATCACAAATCCCATGTAGGATTCCTCAAAATGAAACTAGCCTATAGGAGAAGTGATATGTTTTTTGGAAAGAGAGTCTGCCTCATATTTGAATTGCCTATGGACATGCATGGATTTGATCCCAGTGAAATGGCCTCTAAGAATTAGGATCTTTGTCTTCCATGAGTTAAGGGATAGAATTTTCAACTTTGTTTTATCAACAAACCAGTCCAAAAGTGATTTAGAATCTCACGCAACCATTAAATGATCTATTCAGAGTATTTTAGCAAAAACGAGGAGGCCCCAAAGTCCCAATATCTCTAATTTTATATTATTACCTTCACCTTCTGCAAAATAGGCTATGTAAACATGATTTGTATTTAACTTCAGAAACACTCCAAATCATCACATACCCCCAGCAAAAGCACCATCAAAGAATCTAATAGTAGTGTTATCAAAATAAATCAGGAAAAGGATATAATCCATCATGTATCCATCGTTGCTCTTGGCATGTTCTTTTATTTCCATTATTATGTTTGTGACAATCTGAGCATCATTTCAAGATAGATCTTCAAATAAAACTTTTTTCATGTATTTCCAGATACCCCAAAGAACTAGAAAGGGAATATATCTCAAATTGGGGTATGATGTAAATCGTTTCAATAGATTATCCTATAAGGATGGACAGTCCCAAGTACCCGAAATCCTCATCTTACTGAAAATAACTTGTCAAGTTCTCTGTGTATATTCACACTGGACGAATAAATGTAAGGAAGTCTCTTCATTTTAAAGAAAAAATATACACACCGAAGGGCCTACCCCTCCCCTTCACATATAGTTTTCACCTATGAGGATACAATCCTTCAGACAAAGACACATAAACATGATAATTTTTTCAGGAATATTAATTTTCCAAATAGCCTTATACCACCAAGTAGGATCATCTGAAGGGTTATGATAAACAAGAGAATCATATTCTAGACAGGTTGTAATTGAACCCGAGGCGTTGTTCCATGACCATACTATTCCATCATTTTCATTTGACAGAGTTATTCCACTACAGCGAAGCATGGTATGGAAATTTGACCATTCCAACTCTAAGTCCCCTGTAAGTCCAAGGTCTTGAGCCTTGAGCTAAGCTTGAGTTGCATCACGAGAGGAATTTGATGGAGAAGAAACCTAAGAAATGGAGAAGATATGTAATCCATTGAGATGATGTATTAAAGCATTTGATATTGTGTACATTGAATTGCAACCAATGAATGGGTCCAGTCCTATCATGGCCCTCTTACCACACCCTACCGACCATGCCAACCACTTTTTAATTAGAGGGATAGCTCCCAAAAAAGATTTTCCATATGTTGGATGCCATAGGGAAGATATATGATTTTGAGCACAACCAAGAAATCACATATTTTCCTTTTAAATATTTTTTCTTCATGACCAAACTCCACAGTCTAGAACCAAAAAATCCCCTCCAACAATATTTTGTTGACAAAGCTTGTGCAAACCAGAATAGGTTCCGGATACCCCAACCCCCTAGAGCTTTGGGTCTTTCAATATTACCCCAACTATCTAAGTGTAAGCCAGTAGATTTCCTTGATCCCCTCCATATGAACCCCAAGATAAGTTGTTGGATCTTGTTTATAATCGAATAAGGGACCTTTGCCAAACTAAGACAGTAAACAAGAATATTTTTTAGTACATATTTTTCTAGGACTAATCTACCTCCAAAGTATAACCATCGATAAGTCGAGTGTCCAATATTTTTCTCCACCTTTTGGATCAACCACATACAATCACTAACCCTGTAGTCATCTGGTTTAATAAAGAAACCCATATATTTCATACCTTCCTCGAGATTGTGGAACTAGATATTAAAAGCCTCTTTTAACCTTTGTTCCATGTGGGAATCAATATTTTGAGCAAGAAAACATGATTTATGACAATTAACATCCATACCCAAGGCCAATAAAAAGCTAGATAAAAGATATTTGAAAGAAATACTGTCTTCATATTTCACCATACCCAGAATAAGTACATCATATAAAAAAAAAATGGGATATGATAACTTATGTGGCCACCTTTATGCCTTGTAATTTACCCTTCAAACAATCTTTCTTCAGAAGTCTAGTGAGACTTTCCACTATCAAAAGGAACAAAAGTGGTGAAAGAGGGCATCCCTACCTCAACCCTTGATGAATTTTCAAAAACTTAGTTGGAGAACCGTTTACCAAGATTGAAAAGTTGGCACTAGAAACACATGTCATTATCCACTAGGTGACCTCCCATTTCAAACCAATCTGAATCAACATTAACCTAAGAAAATTCCAACTCACCTTATCATATGCCTTCTTTAAATCAAGTTTAAGTATGATCGGATTCAATTTATTTGTCTTAGAAGTATGAATACATTCTTTTGTTATCCCCACAATATTAAAAATTAGTTTGTCTTTAAGGAAAATGAACTGTTCAGTTGAAATACAGGAAGCCAACTTATCCTTTATCCTAGTAGCTATGATTTTTGTAATGAATTTATAAACAAAATTACAAAGGGAAATAGGCTTATAGTCAGTGCAAGTGACAAGTTTATTCGCTTTGGGAACCAGGGTAATAAAAGTAGCATTCAATGCTCCAGGAATATGTCCTTTGGCCCTAGATTCCTCTTTAGCCCCTAGTAATTCCTCTCCCATGAGGTCAAAGAAGAAATGAAACAATTCCTGTGACCACCCATCTGGCCCAAGACTTTTTGTAATATCCCCACACAGAGCCCCAGTTGTAATTATAGATTGTAAACATATTGGATAGGCTTGTGAGCCCAGTTATAATAATCTAGGAGGTGTATGTGGTGATTAGGCCAGAGAGCCTAGATGCAAAGGTCAGTGAGCCTACTATTGTATATGTGTAAATGCTCATATATTTAATATAATTACATCACTACGTGTAGACTAACCATGAAGAAAGAGTGATGCGGGACTATGATTCCACAAGGTTGGGTAAGGGAGGAGGCTAAGTGTGTGGGCCTAGGGGCTAAGCTATGGGGCTTGCCTCTAAAGGGGATAATAATTTATTATTATTTCCTAAAGGCTAAGGTAGACAATTGACCAAGTGTTGTCCTAATTTCCTTGAAAAGGAACGCATGGTAAATGGAGTGCATGCAGCTCCAGGAAGACAGGTGTCGACCTGGGCGCATGCGGTTAAAAAAAAAGAGTCAAAATCTGATGGGGGTGATTCCCATTCATCGATCCTCCTCCGAAGTTCGCGGTTCGTCCTCCATCTGAAATCTTTTTTCCTCTCCATACCCTCATGCATCTCTGAACCCAAAAACTGTAAAGTCGTCCCGTGTTTCTTACTAAGAAGCTTGACGCATCGTGTAACTACCTGAGCGTTGTTATGTCTTAGGGCTCGACTGATCGTTTTGGGTGTCCATACTCATTTTCCCTGTTGTTGTTGCTGTCACACGTACATGGTTGTAGCTGAGTCGAAGATTGGTTGAAGAGGCAGGTTGTCAGGCCTGTGAGCAACTCTCCCAGGTGAGAGAGTTTGTTGGGAAGTAATTTCTCCTGAAAGGGAGTCCCGTAGCAGCTACAGTACTCTGAGACTTCTGGTCGAGCATGTTGTTGAATCCCAAGGTAAGGGAGGGGTAATAGCCAATGGAATTGTATTATTGAAGGTTTACTCTCCTGGGGTGGAGTTGGAGTGTGGGGAATGAGGGTCTGTGGGTTGTGGGTGTAAATGGCACCTGGGATAAAATATCCTTCCCGTGTTTTCTGAAAATTCCCTATTGACCTTGCCTAGTCTAGGAATCCCTTGCCCGGTGGAGCTTAGTCCCAGCTTGGGGGTGACCTACTATTGAGCGTGATGAGCAGTGTGGTCTATGGATGGGAGGTTCGTGGAAGGTCTGCACATAGTTGGTGGTCTTCTAATAAAATATAAATATATCTTTTATATTCATTTACATGTTATGTAATGGTACATATGTTTTAATTGATGAGCATTGCATGTGTATGTTGTATATGCTACATGTGTAGGCTTACTGTTATTTCTGAAATAATATGTTATATATATGTAGAATAGTCATTCTATGTTTATATGGATGTGTATTTTTTTTCGCAAGTATCTCTGTGTGGCATAGCCCATTAGTTTACAGCTGGAGTTGTCACAGATCAGAGCTAAGTGTGAAAGATAAGGTATTTCACAGGTAGCATTGCTCCGACGGTGGAGTTGTAGGTCGGGGGATGTGACAATATGGTATCAGAGCATGGTTTGAACACTGAGCCTAGATGGGCCATGTTAGTGGAAGTTGAAGCAAGATTTTTGAAAGGAGTGGTTGTCGAAATGGACAAAAATCAAATTCTGACCCAAGGTTTCAACGCGGACCCTGGATGGGCTGGGTAAGTGGTCATTGGACTCAAGGTTTCAACAGGAAATTGTGTTAAGAGGAACCAATTTTGGACCTCAGAAACATCCCTGAGTGCCAAGAGGATTACCTTGGCCGTGTTAAGAAGCTCAGGAGGAGTAGTGGTATCATAAAGCCGCGATAGACATGGTATTTTTCCATAGAGAGAGAGATCACAACACTTGTGGTGTTGGGGGCATAGGATCTGTTCGGAAGGAAAGGAAAACCTTTATGACCATGAGATCTGGAGAAAGCGCATAAGGGTTAACTTGGATGCTCTTCAGACTTCGTGACTTTGGTGATGATTGATGAAAGATAAGAGAAAGGCCGAAGGCCCGAAGCCCCGAAGTCCCCGAAGTCCCCAAAGTGGATCTACACCATAGATCTGGGGAGAAGAGCTAGACCATTGGATTGGATCAAGCCAAGGTAAAAGTTCAAATGCTGTGGTGAAGGGCGAAAGCTTCTGAAGCCCAAAGTTCCGGAGCCACAAAGATCCTAAGTGGTGAGTCATAATGACACCACTTTGATGGACGTGGACACATGGGATGTGTGCCACATAACAATGGGTTTCGAACCCATGGAATATTGAAATTCCATATGGAACGTGACACGTGACACCCATCTGATTGGGCCACGAGTCAACCGCTAGTATTCTGCCACATGGCACTCTGTATGAGCATGGTTAGTGGGACTCGAAGTTACATACCGATGTTAAAGGTAGGAGCACCCACACTAGCGTTGATCACGATACATCTAGATCAATGAAAAGAAGGCATTGCGGGGACCCAATTTGCACCAAAGTTAATTATCCAAGGCGGTCTCGCAATCCAAAACACGGTTTCACTGAGGGGTTACATGTTAGCGTTAGAAGAATTGTAGGACAAAATCTGGGTTGCTCCAAACCACCGTTGCATGCCCCTACAATTGGAAAATGTTAAGTGATGTGACATAATGGCGTCACCAAAGGTGATTGGGAATGTTCGAAGATTAGAATTTTGGAGGTGTGGATGCGAGATCCTCCGAAGCTCTGAAGTCTTGAAGACCCGAAGTTCCAGAACTCAGATGCCTGAGGTTCCATAGTAAGTGTCAGCCATCGGATGCTGAGTAGACGTGGATGGTTGATCTGCTCGAATTTGCGAGTTCAGTAATCTAGAACTCTGAGAGATTATTGTGTGGTGCTTTGAAATCTTTCGAAGCCGAAGGCCCAAGTAAGCACCTAGTGATATAGCGCTTGGTCATGGCCCATGATCACATGGATTGGGGACTAAGAGAAAGGGGATAGTGTCTGAAAATTATTACAAAGCAGAGAAGAGATCATAAAAAAAATGAAATCTGAACGTTTTATTAAATAAATTGGTTTATGACTGTTGTGGGATTTGTTAAGGAATGATGGTCTGACAAATTTCGGTTGACTACACGTTGTGTTTGCAGAGTTCAAAGAGTGTTAGAAACAAGTTGAATTTTCACAGACCACTTAGGAGACACTCATAGAGTTTTTGAACACTCTGAAGGAAGACTTGTGCAAGGAGTGCACCAGGCCAACACTTGGACGAAGTGTTGAAAGATAACCATTTGGAGGCTAGTCAAAGCGCAAGGAATGCGCGTAGAGATGAAATTATTTCAAGTTAGAAATCTCAGGAGGATGAGCACAGAATGTGCTAGGAGGGCACCAAAAAGTCTTTTGGAAGATGTAGAAGGGTAGAATCCCTTGGAATACTGAGCAAGTTCGAGAAGCTCAGAGGAGACAGTGCAAAGGGTGCACAAGAGTCAGATTTATCCCAAGTACAGAAGCTCAAGAAGGATAGCATTTTCAGAAATGCAGACGAGACCCAAAGTCAAAGACTCGCAGAAGGATCAAAGGTCGAAGCCTTGACACTTAGAAATTTTCCCATTTTAGGAGAAAACGAAAGCTCAGGAGGAGGAGAGACAACTGTCGTCAGATCAACTGCAGAGGAAGAGATATGGCCATCGAATTTCATGTCTAGACAGAAGGAACACGCACATGAGGATATCATATCTCTCTGTCAGATCTGAGCGTGAGGACCAGCAGTCGTTGATCGAGAGGTATTGCCAAGGAATTGGAGATCAACGATCGATTTGGATTCCGGGGCCAGAACTTGCTCGGATGTTAAAAATATGAGAGTGGGCCACAATTTATACCACAATTTTAGCAAAGTGATACGTGGTAGCTGGAGGTGAATTGCAGGGTCAAAAGCAGGTTGGCCTAAAACCACTCTTTCCCATGCCCACAATCATAGTTTTCCATGAGATCATAGACCAGGGCCATATGAAGGAAGGGGCTAATGAAAAAGGAGCTAGCACCTGAAACTCGACATTTCAGAAGTGCGCAGACAAAGGGCATGGGTATCACAAGACCTGTGCATAAAGGATAAAAGGGGGCCTATGTATAATTGTTTTGGGTTCAATCACGAGCCCGAAGAGTCAATTCGACTCAGAATATTGAAAGATCCTTTGACCGGGAGGTCAATAGACCTCGCTGAGGTGGGGGAATTGCGTCGAAAGTGCTCAAGGTAGGAATAATCATGCACAGTGATCACATTGGGAGCAGAAGAATATTTAGGAATTCGAGAAGAATTTTAGACATCTGGGATCAACAAGGAAAAGTTTTATAGGGAGAAAGAAGTTTCTGCAATTTCTGTGGCAGCAAGTATGTTACGGCTTGTTGGGTCAGCCAGAGGAAAGAATGTTTGCGTGTTTTCAAGTGTTGTTGGTGATGTTGTTGCATAAGGAGAGAAGCAACAGAGAGCTAAAGTGTTGGTTACAAGTTTGATAAAAGAAGCATGAAAGCTTCTATTGCCATCAGACATTCAAGTAGTATAAAATTTATTAATGGAAGTCATGCAGGTATGAGTTTTTATTACTCTTTTTTCATAATTGTTGAAAGGAAATTTAGGTAAGAATTTCCTCAGCTAGAGTTATTTTATAAAATCACATGATTATATTATTGAATACATACCACTGGATGTGGTAAAGGCTGGAGGCCTGTATTAATTCAGAGCCTTTTAGCTTCTGAATGCACACACTGACATAGTAGAATGTCATGTTAATTTGGTTGTAGGGTAATAACCAAAGAATTAAAAGATAAGAACTTGTTATAGGAAGGAATGTCAGTAAGCTAGTCATGTATGAGAACACGACATGGTTGGATGTGGAAATGTATGGATATGGAAAGGTTATGAGCCACACAGGTACTAAAAGCTTCCTACCTTTAAGTAAAACTTGGGTTGCAACCTTTTTGCTAACACTAATGAACACCACATAATTATATTCTTGGTGTAGTGTTCGGGTCGAAAAGGAAGGCATCCAATTAATTGGGAAGACAATAGGAAGTGTGTGGAGAATGTGTCAACACATTGGCTATAATTCCAACTTATGGATGGTGAGATACATGACTGATATGAAGAGCATTATGTAATTCAATGCAAGGTGCACTGAATAAGTATGCACTGAGAATTGCACTCATGGATAGTAAGTGATAGAATTGTATACTAAATGCAATGGTTGAATATGTTTTGTAAGTACATGCATATATATTATTACATGGAAATAATTGTTACTAACAGCTGAAATGTGGTTAACTCATTAAGTTGAGGACATTTCAGGGAGGTGTTAGATAGTGCAACAGGAAAGTTGCAAGTCAAGTAGTCACATGAACATTGACAAAAGGAAATTTTCTTGTTCAGAAAAAGGAAGTAATGAAATTACATATAATAATGTGAACATGCATATGCATAGAATGATGATTCATTCTAATTTATTAAATTGTTTGGTAATTATGATTGAATTGCTAGATGCAAAAAATTCTAAGTTCACTGCATATGGTTCTATACATATTGCAATTGAATTATGATGTACAAGAAATACTGACAATTGTTGGCAGTATGCAAGACGAAGCCTTGCAGGAAAATGGTATGCAGTTTTGTGCTTGTGGAAAACCACAAGGAAGGTTGCAATCCTAATATGGAAACATCCAAGAATAATTATGAAATGGAATTTCATGTTTTGGGGAAAAAGTTGAATTCCTTTTTGAACTAAGCTAGAGTTACTAAATGAATTCTTTTATGTTTTCTCATGATAACTGCATGTGGGTGATGCAGATGAGATGATGTTGATTAAAGTTATAATGTTGACTACAAAGAGTAGCTCGAGAAGATGTTGATCAGAGACCTCTGAGGGCAGTTGGAACTCCTCGAGCCATAGTGCTCTGAGACTTCCGGTCTGGCCTGTTGCTAAAGCCCAAGGAAAGGGAGGTGTAACAACTGATGGACTCTGTGATAGTGAAGGTGCACACTCCTGGGGTGGGACATGCATGTGTGGAAGAGAGACCATTGGTTGGAGTGTTTTTAGGGTTTGCTACCTTTGTCTAGACCATGTTGATATGGAAGTCTTCTCAATCAAAAGATAAGTATTAATTCTTTGTTCATTGTATGCTATGTATCTCATCATTCGTATATAGATTATAATGTTATTAGAATTGCATGTATATATATTGCATGTATGTTCTAATTTTGCTTTCGAATGAATAGGTGTACGAGCAGAGTGTTTACGTCTGTGGAGTCATAACACTATTGAGAGTTTGTCAATGGATGGAACATCGTGGATATACAACCATTCGGTGCTTTCAATGAGGTTTAATTGAAGCATGTGACAAGGAACAATAAGATGAATGATTTCCTGAAGAAACTCTATGGAATAGATCAACTGAGTTTCAGTTGCAGTATTGACACCAGAATTGGTGATTGAAAGTAGAGCACCAGGTGAATAATGGGCTTCCAATAGCTAAATCTTGGAGATTTTTGAAGAATTTTTGAATTATATATGCATAAACAAGTTGCACTGAGGACAGTGAAAAAATAAGGGGAGGGGATTAGAATATCCCCAGGAAGAGCCCCAGTTGTAATTATGAATTGTAAACATATTGGATAGGCTGGTGAGCCGAGTCATAATAAGCTAGGAGGCTTATGTGACGATTAGGCCAGAGAGCCTAGATGCAAAGGCCAGTGAGCCTACTATTGTATATGTGCAAATGCTCATATATTTAATATAATTACATCATTGTGTGTAGACCGACCATGAAGAAAGAGTGATGGGGGACTAAGCTTCCACAAGGTTGGGTAAGGGAGGAGGCTAAGTGTGTGGGCCTAGGGGCTTATATAGGGGGCTTACCTCTAAAGTGGATAATACTTTATTATTATTTCCTAAAGGCTAAGGTGGACAATTGACCAAGTGTTTTCCTAAGTTCCTTGAAAAGGAACATATGCTAAATGGAATGCAGGCAACTCCAAGAAGACAAGTGTCGACCTAGGCGCATGAAATTAAAACCCAAAGAGTCAAATTATGATGGGGGTGATTCCCATTCATTGATCCTCCACCGGAGTTCGTGGGTTGTCCTCCATCTGAAACCTTTTTGTCTCTGCGTCTAACCTCTGCATTCCCTCACACATCTCTGAACCTAAAAACCGTGAAGCCGTCCTGTGTTGCTTGCTGAGAAGCCCAACACATCCTGTAACCGCCTGAGTGTTGCTATGTCTTAGTGTTCGACTGTTACCGTTTTGGGTGTCCATACACATTTTCCCTATTGTTTTTATTGTCACTCGTACGTGGTTGTAGCTGAGTCAAAGATTGGTTGAAGAGGTAGGTTTTCAGGCCTGTGAGCAACTCTCCTAGGTGAGAGAGTTTGTTGGGAAGTGAGTTCTCCTAGAAGGGAGTCTCGTAGCGGCTACAATACTCTAAGAATTATGGTCAAGCCTGTTGCTAAAGCCCAAGGTAAGGGAGGGTTACTAGTCGATGGACTTTTATTATTGAAGGTGTACCCTCCTGGGGTGGAGCAGGTGTGTGGGGAATGAGGGTATGTGGGTTGTGGGTGTAAGCGGCTCCTGGGATAAAAGATACTTCCTTTGTTTTGTCCAACTTCCCTATTGACCTTGCCTAGTCTAGGAATCCCTTGCCCGGTGGATCTTAGTCCCAGCTGGAGGGTGACCTACTGTTGAGTGTGATGAGTAGTGTGGTCTATGGTTGGGAGGTTCATGGAAGGTCTGCACGCAGTTGGTGGTCTTCTAATAAAATATAAGTATCGCTTTTATATTCATTTACATGTTTTGTAAATGATGAGTATTGTCTGTGTATGTTGTATATGCTGCAGGTGTAGGATTACTATTATTTCTGCAATAATATGTTATATATATGTAGAATAATCATTCTATGTTTATATGGATGTGTATGTTTTTTCGCAAGTATCTCTATGTGGCATAGCCCAGTAGTTTACAGCTAGAGCTATCACAGATCAGAGTTAAATGTGCAAGATAAGGTATTATGCAGGTAACATTGCCCCGGCGGTGGAGTTGTAGGCCAGGGGATGTTACACTTTTGTCCCTAGGAATCCTACTAACCACTTCTACCACTTCCTTAAGAATGACAGGTTTTCCTATATTGTCACTTTCATCATCTGTAAAAAACTTGGGAACCTCTTTAATTACATTGATTTGATTGACTGTGTCCTCGGGTCTGATTTATTTATACTGAGATTTAAAATGACTATAGGCTACCACACTAATCTCTTTATACGATGATTTATTGCTACCATATTCATGTGAAATATCCCAGATAGTATTTTGTCTCCTTCTATGCGTAGCAAATATGTGGAAGAATTTGGTGTTTCTATCCCCTTTCTCAAGCCATATTTCCCGACTTGTTAGTCTCCATGTGGCCTCTTCTAATTCCAAGATCATTTCCTTTCTTTGTTTTAAATAACTTAGGAGGGACAAATCTATAGGTGTGAAAATCTATGTAGGAAACCTCTTGAAGAATTTTGTCATGTTTTTTTCAATGTCCTTAAGTTCAGAGTGTAATTTGTTTTTTTTGTCCACTTTCCATTGAATAATCGCTTCCTTTAATTTCTTCAACTTAGAAACAAGAAGCATTACATGAGAAGGATCCTTCCAACTATCCATAGAGTTCCAAATGGCTCGAACGAAAAGTATAAAATATGGATCAGTCAGCCAAGAACTATTGAAATTAAAAGGAGAGGTCGGTTTATGGGCAGTTTCTTCAATTTGCAGACAGATCGGATTATGATCCACTATAGTTGAATTAACAACCCATGATCTTGTCATTTTCAAACCACCCAGAAAAATTTCATTCACAAAGAACCTGTCAAGTCTTTTAGAGATTCCAGCCAAACCCGATCGACCATTTCTCTAAGTGGGCGCCAAGTGGCTTGGTTGAAGGTTCACCAACCCTGCAAAAGTGAACAAATTGGAGAAATATTCAGAGAAGGGGTCAACTCTAGCCAGAGATCCCCACACCTCACGATATGATAGAGTTAAATTTAGGTCACCTCCCATAATTAAACTTTCCTCTTTCAAAAAATTACAATCTTCCAATGGTTGTCAGAAAGACCCTCTATCCTTATAAGGAGCACATCGGTTGAGAAATTTCACACTGTGTGATATGTCTTTGATCCTACCTTCCAGCATAATCCCTGCAGTGGTTCCATAAGCACACAAGTTATCATTATAAGGGTTCCATCCCGATAGTAAACCACTCAATCAACCATTTGGATCAAGTGCTACACAATTCCACAACAGACAACATTATAGAACTAATTTTTTCTTCTTTTCATAATCAACCAAGGTTTCTTGGAAAAATATCATATCTGGTTTCACCAAGGCTAGAAGATGCTTGAGGGAAGAAATTTTTTAAGGGCCCCCAATCCCTCAAAGGTTAAGGGAGAAAATGATCATTCAAAACCATCCAAGGATGGTTGACATGCTTTAAGGGTCGACGGAGAATACAAGGAATCAGACAGTGACTAACTAGCAGGACATAAAGGGGCTAAAGACGCCAACCCTCCTTCTATATCCCAAAAAACCTTCTTGTTATTGTGTGGGTGATTTCTTTTCCTCAGAGTTACATTAGACCTGTCACTCGAAATGGAGCAAGTCTAGAAGTTATTTGAGATAAGAAGGGGGGGGGAAAGACAACACATCATTAAGGGAGAATATTTTTTCAGGTGGTAAAATGATATCATCCAAGGGGATAGTATTCTCACTTAGTATCCCATGACCTACAATAATATCAATAGAGACTGGCGTATTATGAATTTTACCCATCCCACCAACATTAGAACACTGCCCACCTAGAGGGTCTAAAATGGAAGGGAGAGTTTCAAACGAAGGATCAATGGAGGTAGCAGCCAGGGGAGGAGAGTCTAAGTGAAGTTTCTCGGTGGAGATTATCTAGACAGGGGGAGCCAAAACCTCTAACCCCAACCTAGAAGACCCTACTGGATTTTCTAATTTCTTCATTAGAAGGTCCCAAAAATCACCAAAAATCTCCAAAACCCAACTTTCATTTCCTCTTAGATAGTTAATCTCATCCATGGAGATCTTATTGAAAAATGAAGGGAAGAAGATTTGCATCTTACCAAGAAAAGATTCCTTATAAAAATGTTATATCTGAAGGTGTTCTGAGAGGGAAATCGAAGCTCAAAGCTCCACGCTGCACGTCCAGGGAGCAAGGTGCTTCGTTCGGTATTTGAATTTTGAAAGAGAAATTTGATTTTAAATGACCGGTCTGCCAATAGTGGTGGAAACGAAATGGCTCCCAGTAATCCATAGCTTGGCGGAAGGTGGAATCTCCTATTGAGATTTATATTTCATCAGGAATTCCCAGGTCCAAGTCCACCTCAACTAAGACCCAAGCCAAAGGTCCAAGTCAAGCAGAGTGCCTGGTGATAAAAAAAACAAAATGGCCCATCGAGTTTGCAACATCTTGGAATATTTTCGAAGACCATAACTCTATGGGGAAATGAGGGAGAAACATCCGAAGATATCTTTTAGTGAAAGATTCAGAGAAGGGGTTGAATCCAAGAGTCCAATGCTTGAGCATAAGTATGCCTTACCCAATGATCTAAGGAGAATCCAAGATTTTCAATAAATCACCCTCAGCCAAAAAGTGAAATACAATCGAGTGATTTGAAAGGAGACTAAACCAGGGGTAGTAGCCCACTAAGGGCTTCCAATATTTGTGGATCGAGTAAGCCAAATGTGCCTTACACATCTTGGTGTATTAAAATTGACCTACCAAGGTCTTTGCAGCTAATTTGGATACCATGTCGATAGCCACATCACTACCAAGAATACAATTATGTTTAGACTCCTGCACCTGCCAACATTTTCTTTTCTGATGACTACAAGCTAATACCCCAGCGAATTTGTTGCCTCTACCATGCGGACATGGATTTCACTCAAAGACATCAACAAAACTATCACTAGGAGGAGAGAAGAGGTTAGAAATTCCCCCTTCCAATGAACCGGAGGCACTAGGGTGATTTTCCCCACAAGATCGCGTACTCTTCACCTGGTCCTCTTGGGATTTGTTGCCACCTCTACTAGCCAACGAGACCCTATTCTTAGATGGACAGGACGGCTGGAGGGGAGAAGACAATGGATCTGACTCCCGAGACAATTGTCGCAGACAATCATACATAAGACGATAAGTGTATTCAAAGAGGAATAATCCTTCCTTGGCCAACAACTCATCCTCGTCATCCCACGCCAAGTCCACCGAATCTACCATATCTGCAAAAGTGTGGAGATCTACCACCTAGGATTAGTATCCTCTCGGCTGAAGTGTCCACCTCTGCAACATCTTGGATGCCCTTAATAATTTTTTAATTAATATTTTTGAACATATTAATATATTTTATAGTATATTATGACCTCCTTAATCACTACATTGTTTTTGTTATTTATTAATTGAAGTCCCGCAAATACAAACATAACAAATTCAAACCAATATATATTTTTTAATATATTAAAATATTTTATAATATATTAATATATATCAATATTTTGTCTTTTAAATATATTAAAAAATAATTATACAACAAACTAGAATAATTAAAATAATTATTGGGAAATATCTATATATATATATGATGATGATGATTAACGTCCACTAATATATATATTGCTTGTTATCTCTTACTTCAAGAAGGTTAGATAAACCAATTCCATGTCAGTGGACATTAATCATTATCAACATCATACTGCTTGTTTTTTTTTTTACCTAAAAGACGGAAGTAGGAAGTAACGGAAGTAGGAAGTAACGATTGTTACTGAGTTAGCTTACTCCGTCTGAGTGGCTGTCGAGCATACCAGACGGATCCGCAGTTCAACCGTCCAACCGTTCAACAGACCTTACCGGGAACGGGTATGCGGCAGTGGAAGCGTGTACAGTGCCGGTCTAATCTCCAAGCGGGCCGGACAGATCTGCATCTAAACCCTAAACTGGTAAACAGTTCGAATGCGGTAGGGACTGTTCTTTGCTGAGTTGTATGCCCTGTCCTTTCTTCACACGCCGACCGCCATTGCCGAGCTTAACAAACCCTAAGTATCGCGTATTTGCAGCAAATTTAGGCACTAATCTTCGTTTCGAGCATCCTTCCCTTCGAGAGATAGAACTACGCCTTTTCTTTACTATAGGCGCATTATTTAGAATAAATTTTGTAACGCTTTGCAGTACATTGTGTGTGGAAGATTTCTTTTATGTCTTAGGTTTGATAGATTTTTCTTAGAATCTGCGGTTTATGAATTTTATTTAAATTTACTACTTATACAATTCATTCTTCAATAAATTTGAAGTAGCAGCTTGCCCGGTAAGTAAATTATATATATGGGGGGGGCCGTCTTGCTTATCTTGGTACTCCTTTTAGAACAGGTCTCGTATTTCCCAGCTTTTCATTTAGATTACAGGCATCGTTTTGGGTTACCTCTACCTTAAGCAAAGTAGAGTATGTAACATCTGCTCCATTGCCTGTTCGGGGTATCCAACCGTTATGGAGCAAACTCAACTGTGAACTTGCTCCATACCCGTTGGATCTTCCTAACCTAGAGTATGCAACTTGCTCCATACCCGTTGGATCGCCCTAACCTAGAGTATGTAACACTCTGCTCGATTGACGGTTCGGAGTATCCAACGGTTATGGATTATGGAGCAAACTCAACTGTGGACTTGAGCCATACCCGTTGAATCTCCCTAACCTATAATCAGATAAGGTTGCCCGTCCTGGTAAGTCTGGGGAAAATTTAAAACATAATATTTCGTCTTTTTAAAGTATATTTTCTTTTTGTTTCGAAAAATAACTGAACTAGGGCCTGCAATTTGTAATCAGTGTGTGACAGAACAGTTTTTCCATCACTGTTGAAGGAGATCCGTGCTGTGGTTAGTTGCTTCAATGCGCATGCAAAGAGTTATCGAAATTGCACCTTGCCACGGGACTTTGGAAGTACAAGTATGGCTGAAAAGTAACAGAGCTGGCAATCACTCAGGAACGGTTTAAACCGGGTAAACTATGCTTCCAAAACCCATTAAAATTGCATAGTTTCCTTAGCACACGATCAGATGTATCAATATGTCTTTTATCATTTGCCTTGGAATTGGATTGGGTAAATGGTGTAATGATGGAGTAGTTTATAAAAATTTGAATTTTTTTCTGTTTGTAGGTGCCTTACTATAGTATTTGATTTTTGGTGTTTTTAAGGATATATTTTCTGATCAATTTTTATTGAAATTTCTTTAAAAACGGTTGGAATTTCAGATTTGACTGATTGAGTTTGTATAATTAGAGTGTCTCCAGAGTTTTCGGGATGTTGAATCCATTTATACATTCAGAAATAAAATTTAAACAACAAAAAATCATAACTTAATTTAAAAGCACCAATTTTGAAAATAATTTTTTGATCATTAACTTTACACCAATTTGGTTGTCTATGTTAGACTAATTTTACTTAGCATTGTGACATTTAGAGTGCAATAATTGAAGAGGCTAAATTATGCCAAGACAGAATGTAACATTATGGTTACTTTAAGATTATGTATACTTACAACATAAAGAGGTTGAGTTTAACTCTCTATAACATTGTGACATTAAGATGTTGATTTCAATACTGTATCACATTGTGACATGAAAATGTTCACTTTAATATTATGTAACATTTTTACAATAAGAATTTATTTTAATCATAAATCACATTAGAAGGTTTACAATGTTATACATGACCACAATATTATGTTAAATTACAATGTTATGGGTGACCATGATACTATGTCACATTATAATGTGTGAAATTAAGAGATTTAATTCAATATTATATCATATTATCATACAAATAGGTTGATTTTAATCTTCTATAACAGTGTGACTTGAATAAGTTGAGTTCAATATTTCATGAAAAATGATAAGAAATTAATGGGTTTAATTTAGAATTATTAGTGAAAATATAGTATAGTCATGAATAATCAATCATTATTGACTACAATYAATCATCCTCAATTACTATCAACAATAGTCAACTATGATCACCTATAGTCAACCAAAATTAACTAGAATCAATCATAGTTAATCGCAAAGTAGACCATAATCAACCAAGGTCATAGTGAGTTAATGGTTTATTATGGTTGATTTTTTTCTTACTATGSTTGAATATCATTGACTTTCGTTCACTATGGTTTCCTATTATTATATTATATCACATGTGCCATTTTGATTGAAATCAATATTATGTCACATGAAACATCACAATTGACATAAATATTATGTCACATTACTAAATTATGCTTAAGTTCAATATTATATGCCATTGTGACATTAAGAGTTTAACTTCCATAATAAGTCATAGTGTGAAATTATGGTTTCTTCAAGATTATGTTGCATTACGACATTAATAGGGTGACTTCAATATTATGTCACATTCAACATTATGGTTGACATCAATATTATGTCACATGAAACATTATGTTTGACAAAGATATTATGTTACATTTTGAGATTTAGAGGTTGAATTCAATATTATGTAGCATTTTGACATAAATACTTGGTTGATTTCAATATTAAATTGGCATTTTACATTAAGATATTAACTTAAATGAAATGTGACATCATGACATTATGCATGGCCACGATATTAAGTGACATTGCAACATTAAGGTTGGCCGCATTATTATGTCACAATGCAATTTTATGGGTGACTTCAATATCACCTTAGATTGTGATGTTAAGAGGTTGGATTCAATACTGTATCATATTGTGACATGAAGAGGTTCAATTTAATATTTTATAACCTTTCGACATGAAGAGGTTGAGTTCTTTATCCTATGAAAAGTGGTAAGGAGTTAATTAGTTTTCCTTAGAATTATTAATAAAAAAACGTTGTTATTATAATAATATAAATATATTATGTATCCAAGGTCATCCAAAATAAACCATAATCATCTATAATCAACCAAATTCATCTAAATTCAGCCATGGTGAACCATATACAATCAATATCAATCAAATTCAATCAAAATCAACAATAGTCAACCATTTCCAAGCATAGTCATCCATAATAATCTATAATCAACCAAAGTCACCCATATTCAATGATGGTGCACAACATTCAATGGATCTCTATTAAAGTCAACAATTATCAATTATAGTAAATTATTGTAAAACAAAGTAAACTATAGTCATGAATAGTCAACCAGATTCTACTATAATCAACCATCCTCGTCCATTGTCAATCATATAGAACAATAGTTAACCACACTTACATATAATCAACCAAATCCAACCAATATTGATCACTGTTAACCAAATTCAAGCAAAGTAGACTATATTCAACCAAAGTCATACATATTTGATGGTTCAAAATGGTTGGATATGGTTGACTTTCATTGAATTTATTTTTTACTATGGTTGAATATGGTTAAGTTGGTTGAATTTATTTTTCATATATTATGACATGCAACATTATGGTTGGAATCAATATTATGTAATATGTGACAATATGATTGGCATCAATATTATTTCACATTCGACATTATGGTTGACATCAATTTATGTCACATTAGAACATTATGGTTGAGATAAATATTATGTCCCATTGTCACATTAAGAGATTTACTTGAGAAATAATTGAAGAGGTTGGCTTTAATACTGTCACATTATGAAATTATGGTTTCTTCAAGATTAAGTTGCATTACAATATTATGCTTGATTTCAATATTCTATGGCATTTTGACATTAACAGCTCAACTTCAATATTATGTCACCTTGTGATATTATGGTTTCTTCAAGACTATGTTAGATTATGACTTTAGAATGTTAAATTCATATTATATAACGTTGTGAAATTATGATAACTTCAAGATTATGCCACACTTAAACATTAAAAGGATGACTTAAATGTAACATTGTGACATGAAGAAGTTGAGTTTAATATTTTATCAGATTGTGACATGAAGAGGTTGATTTAAATATTATATAACATTATGACATCAAGAGGTCGATTTCAATATCATATCATTCTATGATAATAAGAGGTTGAATTCAATATTATGTCACATTACAACATTAAGGACTTGCTTTCAATATTTTGTCACATTACAACATTAAGGACTTGATTTCAATATTATGTCACATGGAACACACAGAGTATGACTTCAATATTATGTAACATTACAAGATAAAAGGGTTGAGTTCAATATTCTATGAAAGTGTGATGTTAAGAGGCTAACTTCAATCTTATGAATGATAATTAAAATTTTCTATTTTCAACCAACGTCAATTATTGTTATACATTATGTAGTGTAGCTAGGGGGATAATATGGGGTACCTAGGGAGGTACCCAAGAGGACTAATAATAGAAGTTAATATGTAATGTTATGTATGGAGGCCACTATTAGTAAAAAAGGCCTAATATGAACATAGTAAAGTTGAGAAGGCTTACCAGAAGGTTCCTTCTCTAGAATGTTCTTAGGTTGTAGGTAGAATTATATATATAGGTGTAAGAAATGTAGTGAGCATGGTGAAGAGTATTGTGTTTGGATATTATCTCATTAGAAGGTTTGCTCCTCGAAGAGGCATATGAATAGAATTGAACTCGTTCTTATACTGAGATGGGAGGTGAATTAGTATAAGATACTTTTTACATTAATTGAGCATTAATCAATAATTCATTAAATTTAAAATAGTAAATGCATGTTAGCTCAAATCATGGTACATATATTTTAAATTGGAAACCCCTGTGGGAGAAAAACACAAAAACGTATCTTTATAAATTTTTGTAGGCACCAACCTACTGTTACAAATATTGTAGGCACCAACCTACTAGAGAGACCAATATCCTCTGTTGATACAAATAGTGGTAGGTACCAACATGCTCTTACAAATATTTGTAGACACGAATCTATTGGAAAAACCAATCCCCATTGCTAAGCACCAACTTAGAAAGAGACATCAATCTATTTCATATATTTGTATACACCAATCCCCTCCTCCAAGCACCAACTTAGAAAGAGACACTAATATATTTTAGATATTCGTAGACACCAATCTACTGAAGAAACAACTCCATGCCGCTAAGCACCAACTTAGCAAGAGACACCAATTTATTTTAGATCTTCATAGAAACCAATCTACTGGAGACACCAATCTCCTTAGCTAAGCACCAACTCAGTAAGACATGTATAGGAACCAACCTAATATATGCATACACATATTACTTCTGACTTCACTTGCATCCTTCATACTTCATGTATTTTGTAGCACCATCATGCCCTTAACTTTCCTTCTTTAGTGCCTCTCTTTGCTTCATACCCCAGAAATAGATTCAAACCCTAGTCAGATTTATCCTTCAATACCTAGCAAACCTTGTAGCATCATTTCCATTATATAATCCTAGACTACAGAATCACAACCTTAAAACAACATAATTTTCATCATCATAGACCTTAGTCCTTCATAGAGCACCCTTAAAAGTCCAAGAAAATCCTCTTGCAACAAACCTTTAGACCACAAGAATACTCTCCAACTTATCTTGTCCACCTCATATCTCTTATAATGTGCACATCTATCCTATATGTATAGTGTTTATGTGCTCACTTTTAGGGTCGATTTGAAAGATTAGTTGGGACGACCTCAACTTTTTGGCTGGGCTATTTGATAGAAAACATTTTATCTCCTCATTCTTAAGGAGTTATAGGGAGTTTCATACTTTTTTGGAAAGGTATCGAAATAATATTTCTAACGATATACCCTATGGTCCCATTTGTGCTAGGTATTTAGAGTAAAAATTCCTTCAAAGATAGGGTATTCAAATTGAGCATGAAAAGACAAAAATAACATTTCCAACAATATTCATATTGCAATCCTTATCTTGGACATATGTAGTCTCCCCCTATATTTGAAATCAATGAAAACAATATTTCCAACAATATCCCTCTTTTTCATTGATCACAACCCTTAGTCAATTATAATACTCTCCTGTCTGCCACTTTCCTTGTATCTGCAATTATTCCTTTGTCTACAACTTCTCCCCCTTTGACATCAATGGAAAAGGGTTGTTCCCCTTGAGCTTGTGATTCCCTTGTGTCTTCCATTCTTCTCATGTCTGTAAATACCCCCTTTTGACATTAATGGGAAACAACTGCTCCCCATGAGCTTGTTATTCTCCTCAAGGACTTAGTGACAAAATGAGAGGGATAAATTATTCCCAGGTTTTGTTTCGTACAACAATTTTCTCCTTTGAATTCATCAAGTATGTATACATTGATTGAGTTCTTGTTTTCATTTTTCACTAATCTTCCTAAATTTTCTTTCCTTTTCTCACACCCTTTAGAATGAAATGTGATATTGTAACCTTGATCACACATTTGACTAACACTTAGAATATTTTTTTTATAACCCTTCAAGATACAATACAATTTGTGTTTTAGTTTTTCCATTGTCARCACTAATGGTACCTTTTCCAACTATCCTTGTAGAAGCATTATCCCTAAAGGCAATTTTGCCTCCTTTTTCTTCCTTTTGTTCGAAAACACGAGTATTTCAACAGAGGTTGAACACCTTCAAGAACCGCTCACACAACTAGATCAAAGATCAACACAATGATATTTTGACATGGTAAAACCCCTAAGGGGAAACATCCATGGCCCTAGCCAACACAACCACTTGGAGCAATTTATTAATGCAAAAGAAAAAGATTACAGAGATATTTTACAAGAGAGTTTCTCAAAATTGATCATCATCAAATTATTTTCCGTGCTCTTTAATTAGAGATCATGGAACAATCGGGTGTTAAGCCACAAATCAATGTAACCATTGAGATCGAGGATAATATGGACCATTGGATCGCTCTATGTCAGGAATATATCGTGATTGTTAGATTTCCTAACTACAAATTCATACTAATGCATACTAATGAAACACACTTTTACTTAATGAAACATTAGACCAAGTAGATCTTAACTAACTCCTAAGTGTCTAAATATCCTAACATCCCCCCTTAAAAACAACTTGGGATAGGATTGAAGTATTTACAATGGTGACACAATAGGAGAAGGAAGGAGGAATTAGACCCTATCCCCCCTTAATGAAAACTTCCTGAAATCCTAACATAGATCGAAGTTTGGAAAACTTCGCTTCTGTAAGAGACTTTGTGAAAATGTCTACAACTTGATCTTTTGTATGGAAAAAGAGCACTTCAATAACTTAATCATAAATGGGTTTTCTGATGAAGTGCATGTGTAGCTCGATGTGTTTAATGCACTAATATAGAACTAGGTCTTTGGAAATATTGATGGAACTCTTATTGTCACACCAAAGGTTAGACGAATGTTGTTGCTAGAATCTAAACTCTGAAAGGATATGTCGAAGCCATAAGGCTTCTTAACTTTCATTTATCGTTGCTCGATACTTTTCTTCTACTAAAGAAACTGAAATAGCATGTTGTTTCTTACATTTCTGAGTGATAGGTCATGAACCAAGGATGAAAACATAACCTACAGTAAACTTCAGATCATCAAGGTCACCGACCTAATTTGAATTAGTGAAACCAACCAATAAAGGAGTCCCCCCTGAACTGTAATGTATCTCGAAATGAACTATACCCATAACATATCGAAGTATCCTTTTAGTTTATTTCCAATGGATTTCATGGCGTGTTTACATATATCAAGCAACAAGACCAACAACAAAGGAAGGATCAAGACGGATATGATTCAAGTATAATAGGCTACCAAATAATGAACGGTACAATGTGGCATCAACTTCGAGAGAAGTACAAGTGGCAACAAGCTTGACTCCATAATGGAAGGGAGAAGGGATTGGTTTAAAATATTCCTTTTGAAAGTGACAAAGAATGTCACAAGCATACTTAGACTGGGAAATAAAAATTCCTTCATTTGTTTGCAAAACTTGGAAGCCAAGGAATTAATGCAAAAAGTCTAATTCTATCATTTCCAATTTGTTCTTAAGGTTGGTTTTCACATGGTTTAAAATTTTTGAGTCACTACTAGTAAGGATAATTTCATCAACATAAAAGACAAGGATTATGATACGACTTCCTACTTTCTTGGTATAGAAATTAGGATCATAATGGAATCTAGAAAATCCAATGTCAATAAGAAAGTTGTCCATTTAGGCATACCAAGCTCGGGGATATTGCTTATGACCATAAAGAGATTTCTTAATGCGACAAACAAGGATAGAGTCATTCTAGACATATCCAGGAGGTTGTTCCATGTACATTTCTTCTTGCAAATCCCCATCCAAGAAGGCGGATTTAACATCCATCTGATTGAACTCCCATTTATGTGAGGCAACAAGGGAAAGAACAAAGTGGATGGAATTCATTTTGGCTACTAGGGAAAAGGTTTCATTATAGTCAATTCCTTCAACTTGGGAAAATACTTTGTCAACTAACCCATCATTTTTCCTTTCAACACTTCCATATGATGCATACTTAGTTTTGTATACCCATTTACATCTGACAAGTTTTCTTCCTTTTGGAAGAGATACATGATCCAAAGTTTTGTTTTCCATTAAAGAACGATACTCTTCATTCATTGTTGTATCCCAATCTGGATAACCTGAAGGTTCTACAAATGTATTTGGATCATGAGTCTCTGAAACTTGAGATAAAAGAGAAGAGACTCGTTGGATTTGAGCGCGTGTCTAACGATGATCTAAAGGATCATCAACAAGATCACCATCTATTTCTCATGTTGAACAGACCCATATAGGAAGCAGTGGTGTTGGTGTTGGTTAAGGTTCAATGGACTCACCTGGAGGAAGGTGAGGTAGAAAAGGTGGATTTTCATCCTCATCATCATCATCTAAAAAAGAAACCAAAATAGGAACATAAGAACCCACACATGTTGAAGAAGGCTCACAGGTCGAAGAAGGCATAATCGTCAAATTTGGCTTGTAGGCCAAGAGATTTTCATCAAATTTAACATCTATTATAATAATAATAATTTCATTACAATGTAGTTGAAGAAGTCTGTAACCTTTGACATATTCAGAATAACCAACAAATATACACTTCTCACTTTTATGTTGTAATGCTTTCCTTTTCTCATCAGGATTGTGATCACATGCTATACTACCAAATACACGAAAGTGACTTACATATGGTTTAATTTTAGTCCAAGCTTCATCCGGTGTTATATTTTTAAGATCCTTTGTGGGAGTGTGATTTACTATGTAATTTACACAGTTGATGGCTTCTGCCCAATAATTTAGACTTGATCCCTTAGATTGGATCATACAATTAGCCATTTATTTTAATGTGTGGTTCTTTCTCTGAGCAACACCATTTTGTTGGGGTGTATATGGAACAACGTGTTGCATTTGGATGCCCTGTGTAGTGCATTAAATTGTAAAGTTTTTTTTCACATATTCGCCTCCATTATCTCTTCTTAACCTTTGATTTGATCTCCATATTTCTTTTCCACAAAGGCCTTGAAGGCCAGAAACTTGTCAAAAACTTCTCTCTTAATTTTTAAGAAGTAAACCCAAGTACTCTGGAAAAGTCATCAATGAAAGTTAAGAAATACTTGCACCTATATAAATAAGGATAATAAAGTGGACCACACAAGTCACTGTGAACAAGCTGCAAAGGGCCTGAGGTGTGCCATGAGGCAAATTTGTCAAAACTGTCCCGATGATGTTTTTAGAGAACACAGCTGACACAAACACCATCTCTTCATGAACCAAGAGGAAGAACAATCATCATTTATTGATTACATAGTTGTTGCAATGAGTGATAGTTTAGATGACCAAACCTCTCAAGCCAATGTTTGCTCAAGTCATCGGTATGAGACACAAAAACTGATAGAAAATATGATGACCCAAAGTTGTCAAACTTTTACAACCTGGGAATATCATCAACAATTCTGGTTGCAACAACATGTTGAGGATCATTTAGATCCTTTATTACTACTTGGTGAGGTGAAAACCCTATGGTTTTACCTTCACTTGAACGAGTGATTTGATATACTTATAGAAGGTTATAGGAAAGACTTCGAACACATAATACATCATTGAAATGACCATTATCTACCTAAACTTCTCTATATCCTACAACACTAAGAGACCTATCATCAGAAAGAAATAGTTTCTTGGTGTTACATTCATTTAGAGTATAAAATATGGATTTCTCCTTAGCCATATGATAATATGCTCCATAATCAATAAGCCACTCATGAGAAGAAGAAGTAGAAGTTGCATTGAAGGAGAAACCAGAAGCAGAAAGTGCATGTCCATGAGAAGAAGAAGAAGTAGTAGAATCAATATTGATGGTATGTTGCTCCATTGATGTTTCTTCATTGCTACCATCTTATTGAAACATTTGGACTCATCATGACCATCTTTAACACAAAAGTTGCAATCTCTTTCAGTCTTCTTATTTTTAGATTTTTCTCATTTGTCACCATTAAGAGTTGAAGTTTTCTGAGTGGGTTTGGGACCCTTGTTTTGCTTGTTGTTGTGGCTATGATGTTGCTTCTTGGGACTCTTGGGTTTACATTCATGTTGGGATTCTAAGTATTTGTTGGAGGCACCTGCAATGCTAATCACTCCTAGTTGTACAAGCTTATAATGCTCTCTAATCAAAGCATCACAAAAGGACTCAATAGTGGGTTTTTGATATGATTTTCATAGAGCCTATATCATGGCATAAAAGGTAGATACAAACACAAAATATGTACTACCTATCTTAGAAAGAATAATATAGATGCAACGTTCTTCCTCCATATTTATGTTACACTCTTCACATAAAATTCTAAGTGCTTTAAACTTAGATAGATAGTCTTAAATGCAAGAAAAATAATTTACACTTAAAGTCAGTATCTGATTTTCTAACTGATGTGCTCGAATAATATTGTGTTTACCAAACACAGATTCAATCTTTTCCAAAGCTTCATCGGAGTCATCAATTTCTGTGGAACCTTAAATTAGGAAAGATGGACATTCTGATCATTCCACATTCTTTGTCATTCATATTATCCCATTTGACTTTCCTTCATCATCAATGGGTTATTTTTCCTTTCCTAAGGTAATCCAGTAAATGCCTTTACCTATTAATAAATCATCCATATGGGATTTCCATTGGAAGTAGTTGGTCTCGTAAGAAAAATACACTGGAAGAATCTATATTAAATATGTAGATAATATGGATTTAGAAACTTAAATTGATGATCTATATGGAAATATCTTGAAAAATTATGTGGTTTTAAATAAAAAGGGGCACTAAAAACGAACTTCATATGTGAAATTTATGGCCTTTTAAAAAATTCATAAATGGTAATCAAAGAGCCATGTGGCAAGTAGAAGTTGGTCCACATGGTGATACCCCTCCAAATAACGTCACTTTTACAAATAAGTTTATTTATGAAGTGACCCACTTTTATAAAAAGAAGTGGGGATCACTGTTAGGAACCAAATACCTGAATACCAAATATCACAACAGATCCAAACATACATGAATACAATCACCACACAAGATATATGAAACCATATAGAAAACCACAACTTTATTATAGAAACCCTTGAGGTAGGGCAACACTGTACAATGGATCCTATTATGGAAGGGATCCTCTCCTGTTCACTTGCCTCTTCGAGGGGGCATCCTCCTATTGAGCTACTTCTCCAAATACAATACTTCTCTTCATATCTCATTACATTGCTTGAATCCCTTTATATAGTGCTACCATCACCTAAGAACATTCTAGAGGAGGAATCTTCTAGAAGTAGAACCTTCTAAGAAGTCCTCTTACATTTATTATATCTAATTACCCATTTATTATATCTAACTACCATAG
>JASDQU010101251.1:137393-154857 GCA_032191745.1 Picea mariana | reverse complement strand
ATCTTCTAGAAGTAGAACCTTCTAAGAAGTCCTCTTACATTTATTATATCTAATTACCCATTTATTATATCTAACTACCATAGTGGGCCTTATTTAATAATATAGTGGACCTAGTCCACCTTACATTGAATGACCTCCACTATTATCACTATGGGCCTGCATGCAGGGAAATTTTTCAAAAAAAAAAGTAACAAAAAAGAGACTTGAACTCAAGACCTCTTACGTAATAAGGGAACTTTTAACCAAGTGAGCTAGAAAAACATATTGTTTTGTTTAGAAAGAGGATTTTTGTTGTTGTTGTTGTTGAAGATGACCTTGGAGAGCATTCTCATAAAAAAACTATTTTCACACAATAATACATTTTCGCTTCTCGACGCCAACAAGGGTTAGATCTGAGTTAGCTTACCCAAAAAATGCACGTTTTCCTATATGTTTCTAATTTTCGAGATCACACAGAGCCCAGGAAAAAGAGAATATGAAATATAAAAGAGCAGAAACCTAGAAACAAACAATATAAACAAAAGTAATACTTTGCAAAAAATTTAAAAGGGCGTATTCAAGCTTTATACCTCCAGATCTGACTGAAATGGTTGTATCAAGTGGGAAAATAGAAACCTTTTCAAGTGAAATGAAAATCATTCCTGACTGAAACGAACCCTCCAGATGCAATTTAATAGTCCTCTCAGCCAATAAATGTATGGAAATGGAATAAACCATATATGAGGCAATTTGGCTTCACGATCTCGATCTACAATGGGAGCAGGTCTTCAACCAGGATATGATACCATGTTTGACAACATAGGTATTCCAATAGAGGACAAACCCTTTAGTAACCACTCACACAACGAGATCAAATATCAACACATCAATATTTTAATGTGGCAAAACCCCTACGGGGAAACATCCACGACCCCAACCAACCCGACCAATTGGAGAAATTTATTAATGCAAAAGAAAAAGATTACAGAAAGATTTTACAAGAGAGTTTCTCACAATCAATCATCGTAAAATTAACCTCCATGCTCTTTAAATAGAGATCATGGACCAATCAGGTGCTAAGCCACGGATCACTGCAGTCATTAAGATCAAGGAGAATATGAACCATCAGATCACTTTCTATCGGGAACATATCATGACCGTCAGTTTTCCTAACTACAAATGCATATTAATTAATACTAAAGAAACACACTAAGAAACACACTTTTACCTAACGACACATTAGACCAAGTAGATCTTAACTATCTCCTAAGTGTCTAAATATCTTAATACCTTTAGGATGCAATTTTTATTTTGATCCCATTGTAATGTGTTTTGAACATCCACTATCAATGTACCATTGTATTTCTTTGTATTGAGCATACATTGCAAGTCCACATTCTTCCTTCCTTGGTTCTTCTCTCTTCCTTTTCCACACCCTTGTGTATTCTTCTATATGCTTGGTAAGAATATCTTCTTCCATGTTTTGTTTAGGAGACTTTATTATGTTACTTTTATAGTCACCTTGTATGTTCTCATACTATTGCACCTATAACATTCAGTCTCATAATCAAGTAGAGGACCAAATGAATTGTAGTTTCTAATAGATAACCCACGAGAAATTTTGTTTTTTATTTTTCACATAATCATCTTTTGAGGGTTGTAAGGACCTATATTTTTTTTTCTCACGTGGTCACTTCTTGTATAAGCTCTACAATCTATTGATTTATGACCAAAATTATTGCAAGAAAAACATTATCCAAGGGAGATATTCTAATACCAGGTTATGAAATGGCTTCTTGGTGGAATAACTCTTCTAAAATCATTATTTTTTTACTTATGAGAAGAATCGGGTTTCTGTTGATCACCATTTCCTTTCCTATTGTTGATTTCATCGTTGATGGATCCTTTGATAATATTATTATAGATATTAGGCCTTTCTTCGTTTTCCTTTTCTTATGGATTTGTGACCTTAGTGATTCCATATCCCTTGGGGTATTTGTTTTTTATTCCTAGCCAATAACCATCCCAATGAACGATGACCTTTGGAAACTAATAATACTATCTAATATTTAAATACTCTTTCAAAATTTCAAGCTTCTATTCAATTGGTCAATGTCTTCTCTATTTCCTTTATTAAGGAAGCTATTTCCTCTTCTAGCTTCTAGCAATTTTATTCATTTTCATTCATATGGTTTCTAACCACTTCTTCTATACTTTTTTCCTCTTCTAGTTGAGTCTTTAGAATGATATTTTTCTTCTTTGTTACTTCAAGATCATGATCCTTCTTTTCGTGTTTCTACAATTTCTCATTCTTCTTGATAATCTTTCCCATGAGTGTGTCTATTTCTTTTAAGGCACTAACAAGTTATGCTTCAAGATTCACTTCCTCTAAATATAACTTTTATTTTCAGTAATATGCATTTTCTTCATCAGTAGGTTTTGTTTCCATGGTTATTAAGAGAGATACTTATTCATCATCATTATATTTTCCAAATCCTCCTTTTATCTTTCTCACAAATTTTGCTTCTTATATCTCTGATTCATAGGTGTAACAATCATTGTATATCTCTTCATAAATGTTTTGTAGATCCTCCCAAATCTATTTAGATAATGTATATTTCATTACCTTAACAGTCTCATAATATGATAGGCCACTCAAGGTGAAATACATTTCTTTTGAATTGTTTTCACTTGGCTCCTTCCCAACTTCATTTGTATAACTTATTGTGACTGATTCCCAGATAGAAAACCCAAGGGATATCAAATATGTTTTCATTTGTATACTCCATGATGCATAGTTTGTTCCATCGAACAAAGAAGATGTGTATGTAGGGATACCTTCCTACAATCCATATGTGCTTGAGATATTCCTTCTAGTGGTTAAACTATTTCCAAAGGAACCTTCTCTGAAACCAATTGTTGAAATTATGTTTATAATAAGACTGGCGGGGTGAGTTGATATAAGATATTTTTTAATTTAATTGAGCATTCATCAATCATTCATTAAATTTAAAACAATAAATGCATGTAAACTCAAATCACAGTACACAAAGTTTAAGTTGGAAATCCTTGCAGGAGAAAACAAGAAAAACTTATCTTTATAAATTATGTTTGTAGGAACCAACCTACTATCACAAATATTGTAGGAACGAACCTACTAGAGACACCAATATCCTAGTAGGAACCAAATTACTCTTATAGATATTTTTAGACACCAATCTATTGGAGACACTAATCCCCACTGCTAAGAACCAACTTAGCTAGAGACACCAATCTCTTTCAGATATTCAGAGGCACCATTCTATTGGATACACTAATCCCCACTGCTAATAACCAAATTAGCAAGAGACATATATATCTTTCATATCTTCGTAGACACCAATATACTAGAGAACCAATCCCCACCACTAAACACCAACTTGGAAAAAAAAATAATCTCTTTCAAATCTTCATAGACACCAATCTCCTCAGTTGAGAACCAACTCAGTAATACCTATATAGGAACACACATAAGATATATATATATATATATATATATTACTTCACACTTCACCTGCATGCTTCATACCTCATGTATTTTATAGCATCATCACACCCTTAACTTTCATGCTCCATCACATCTCTTTGCTTCATACCGTAGACATAGATTCAAACCCTAGTCATATTTATCCTTGATTCCCTAATGATCCTTGTAGCATCTTTGCTAAAATATAATCCTATACTACAACATCACAACCTCAAAAAATCACACTTTTCATCATCATAGACCATATTCCTTCATAGTGCACCTTTAAAAATCCAAGAAACTCCTCTTGTACACCTTTAGACCCCAAGACGACTCTCCAACTTCTCTTCCATGCATCATATATCTTTTGCATACACCTGACTTTATCTTATTTCTTGGATAATCTTCAAAGACGCACATATATTCTATATTTATAGTGTTTTTGTGCTCACTTTTAGGGCCGGCCTGAACTTTGTCATTGGGTTTCTTGAAAGAAAAATTAATATTCTCATTCCTAAAAAGATGGAGGGAGTGCCATATACCATTGGAAAGGTCTCAGAATAATATTTCCAACCATATAATCTATTCTTCAATTTGAGATAGGTATTTAGAGCAAAATGCCTTCAAATATAGGGTATCCAAATTGAGCATCAAAACTCCAAAAACAATAGTTCCAACAATATCCATATGGGAATCTTTATCTATGACATCTATAGTCTTCCCTTGTATTTGACATTAATGACAACAATATTTCAAACAAACAGTAGTGGATTCCTTCCATAAAAGTATATTAATAAAGGGTGAAGCATTCTATCTTCTCTTGTATATCTTGTATGTGTTTTTTGTATTCATTTATGTGGTATTTAACACATTAGTCAAAATTCATTGAAGAAAGGTGACATTGGTTGACTTAGGTTTCCTATGCTTGTATTATGTCACATACAACATTATGGTTGACATCTAAATTATTTCACATTGTGACAATAAGTGGTTGACATGAGAAATAATTCAAGAGTTTTAGCTTTAATACTCTATCAGATTTTCACATTATGGTTTCTTCAATATTTTTCACATTATGACTTTATTCTTGACTTCAATATTATATTACATTGTGGCATTGAGGGGTTGACTTCAAGCTTATGTCACATTGTGACATTATGGTTGCTTCAAGGTTATTTTACATTAAGACATTGACTTCGATATTATATAATGTTGTGACATTATGTTGAATTCAAGATTATGTCACATTGAAAAATTATAAGGATGACTTTAATATTGTGTAACATTGTGACATGAAAATGTTGACTTTAATATTATATCATATTGCATCATTAAGAGATTGAATTCAATATTCTATCAAATTGCAAAAGTAAGGAATTGATTTCAATATTATGTAACATGAAGAGGTGCACTCACTATTTTATGACATTAGGACATGAGGATGTTTACTTCAAGGTTATGTCGGTAGGAACTGAAAAGGAAAGAGACTCAATCTTGATATATTACTTTTATTCAAATTCCATATGACTTTTTCTCCTCCATTCTTCCCCGTCTTATTTTATCTAAGAAATAATCATATTCATTGGTAATAATACTGTGTGGGGATTGACCTTGAAATTTGAAACCACAGTTGCATCTACTTTATTTTCTTTTTCGCAAGAACAAACCATGGGGTTCAACGATCCATCTAAAACTTTGAGTATTCAAGTATGGATGTGGTTTTCATATGTAAATTTTTTCTAGCATGATATGTCCGCACGAAAAAATAATTTTTTGGCCTGATACGTCGATGAGGAAAATATTTTTTCTGGGAAAAATGTTGGTGAGAAAAAAAATGATCGATAAAGATTACTTTTTTGGGCGATACATCTGCAAGAAAAAAAAATCTCCAATAAAAGAAACTTTTTTGGGTGATATCTCGGCCAATAAATAAATTATCAGATCTATATATCGGTCAAAAAATAAGTTATCAGCATGATAAAGATAAGAGAAATAAAAAGAGAAGAGAAGAGAAATAAAAATATAAAATAAGAGAAGATAAATAAATAAAATAGAAGAGAAGAGAAGAAGAAAAAGGAGGAAAGGGAAGGAGAACGTTGGAAAAAGATTAATTTTTTTCTTTTTTTCTAGAAAATATTTTCATTTTATGTACCATAACCATATAAAATGAAAACCTCAGTTACATAATGTCAATGTATATTTATCCATCCATGTTTCACATAAAAATTTAGAGAAAATTCACTCAAATTTACCATTATCTCAAAATAAAACCAACCCAAAAAAGGTGGAAAATGGTGATGAAAACGTAAATCCTACATCTCTTGATACATTTATTCCAAGATTAAAGTAGAATAAAGGAGGGGTGGTTTCACCTATATTTTATGAAAGGTCCAACCAGGTTCCATTTCCCTTCTATCAATATGTTTTCGTTCACTCATGTTCTTCCAACAAGCATGACCATGTGCATCGGCCCCTTGCAGGGTACCCCACACAAAAATGTTCATGTAAAATGTTGAAAATTGCTAGGAAAAGAAGGATAATGATAAGAGGAATTACCTAGTCTGAATAGTTTCAAATTTGTTTGGATGAATCTCTCGTAATTTTCTCTAAAAGAATTCATGGAATTGTTCATCAATTGTCATGGGTTGCAAGGGGAATACAAGACTCTTTTAACATCCAACACTAGTTTGGCACATTTTTCACCTTTAAGCATATGAATGAGTATCTCTAAAAATAATATCCTAATAATATCTAGCTCAAATTATTGTGAGTTGTTGTTTCTCTATAAAAATGCCCTTATCCATGCTCCCTCTATAAGAGAAATCTATGTTGGAGGAAGAGTTGAACACAAATTCAATGGGATCATCATTACTGAAAAAATTTGCTTGAGTGAGGATCAACCAAGAATTCCATAATACAAACCTCGACATCAATACCATCCTTCAAGAATGGTTGGATAACCCCTCCACATGTACCCCTTATTGAGAATAATTGTTTTTAGGAAGTGTTGGAAAACCCATCTAATGGATACACACACCCTCAACATTGATCAACAAAATGAGACCTTTCAAATGGTGAAAAAATCACCTCTATAATATCTCTTATGCAAAATTTATGCTTCCCACAATTTGACCTTACTCATGGTACTAGGTGGCCCATGGTCAAATCTAATCAGATGCCACTATAAAACTTAGGCTAGATGCAACAACCCACAAGCCACACCTAACCCAAATGGGGATCTGTACCCTTTCAACCAAGATAAAATGATCCAATGCCTCATTAGGGATGATTTGAAGCTGGTTGGTAGAGTGTGAAACTTAACCCCAACCATTCAATATATGCCCCCTAGACATTTTTGTTATAGGCCTATGGTATTAGTATCCCATGTGATAAAATGTTAAATTTTGAAATTTGAAAAAAATAATACAAGTGATAATTTGACCTCTTATATTTAATTTGTTTAGAGAATATGGGGATAAGAGATATATCAACAAGGAATCATTCTCTTTGTTGAATTTCTATACACAAAATTTGGTATCCTTATAATAGAGTCCATGATAAACCCTTGTGAAAATCATTCTCTCTATTGAAGTTATATACACCAAATATCATATGTTTATAGTAGAGTCCATGATACAACCTTGTTGAAAATGATGATATTATACCTAACATATCAGTGGTGAAGATGATATTCACATCCCTTTGATTCAATATACCCCTTTTTGGCTTTGAGTTGTGAGGTAATAGTAAAATATGTAACAAAAACCTAGTAAAGGAAAATATAAGATATAGTAATATCTTATGTTTTTCATTTATAACAAAAGCCACAAGTTTGCAATGTCTCTATGCACTATCTTAACATATATATATTTTTTATTTTCTAATTACTATTTTAAATGTGGTACAAATCATTGGTATAATTTGGTATAAATTAGTGTCGAATTCTACAAGCTCTCCAGGTTCTAGCAACTTCTTCAATTGAGTGGCCATCCAACGTATGATTCTTTTCAAGGTAAGACTTGATCTTCCTTGATACCAATATGATCCATAAACAGTAGGCTTATGGCCTATTCATTTCACTAACATAGATCCTCTATGGAATTAACAAATTCAATTGTTGTCCATATAGTCATTTAAAAAATTGAGATTATAACAATGCACTTGAATTTTTTAGGAGCACCAAGAAGTAGCAAGTTCATGTCCATGAGAATAAGAGTTAGAAGAAGAATAATCAAGATTGATGTTGTTCTTTTTCATCGTTACTTCTAAGGCCTCCATGTTTTTAACACAGATAGACTCCAAATGACCATCTTGCTCACAAAAGTTACAATGGTTGTAAATGTTCTTACTTTTTGAAGGGGTTTTGTATATATTATGTTATTTATGATTCAAATATAATATTTGTATAAATTATCATTTTCTATTTAATGGTTCACTTATGCAGATAAAATGATCCATTGGTCATAATGTTTTATTTATATAATATGTAATAGAGTAACAAAGCGCTATGAATAAATCATCAAGGGAAATGTGTTGTCCATATATGTATCTAGTAGATATTTTTTCATCCAAATATGTCATATATCATTGATTAAAATTTGTTTATGTAGTATCAATGGTGATGATAGGTGGGCTAAGAACCAATTCATACTTGAAGTATCATCCTATGCATATTTTTCATGAGTCATTTTGCTTCAGGGGTGGTCATTTTTGTTTGATGGTGAGGGTGATAAATTGGGGAAAATACATATGGGAAGATATTAGATAAAACACCACCCCATATCCACCCCCATCTATTTTCCCCAATATCTCCTCCCCACCCCATCCCACCCGTGATAGTGAGGGTGGGGAGAGATATTGGGTAAAACAGATGGGGGTGAGGTTGTGGGGACATATTAAGGAAAACCCCACTCCATCCCCATCTCCCCCCATTCCCACCTGCATATATTATCCCCAATATGGCCCCACCCCCACCATATATCTATATTCAAGAATTTAAGGAAACAAATTTGAAAACTATATATTAGCGCCAATAATTCAATTATTAAAAGAAAAATTAATAACAAAATACAAAAGGATGATCAATTTGAAAAATCAAGTTCTAAAAAAACAAGTCATGATTAAAAGTACCCAGTATGTATACTTTTGATAGACCCATAGTGAGATAAAATGGAAATACATTTAAAAAAATGCACTTCTTTTCAAAGAAACACATTTTTTTCATGTATGTCCAGTTTATCGCATTGTGGGTCTATAAAAAAACATGTAGAATTGGTACTTGTTGGATGCATAATTTAATTATGCATCCAATGAGTTTATGATATTTGGCACAATGCAAAGGAAGGAAGACTTTTTGACACGTGAGAATTATCAAATTACATGTTTTTTCTATTTTGTATAGAATCGCGTTAGTTAGTTGGGAGCTATGTTCAAAACATTTTAGCCCCTAGAAATGTTTGATGCCTCAAAATGGATCTAGAAGGTTCCAGACCCAAAATATCCAAACTAGTACTTGCAACTAAAATGGACCCTGCAAGTCAATTCCTCCAAATTGTCCACCCACAAAGTACCAATATAAATGAAAAATTATATAATGATCCAATATGTATCATACCTCCTCATTTTGGTAGGTTTTTGGGGACTCAATTATAATTTTTATTTACAATGTACCCTTAAAAATTATAGAAAACCATAACAAGTTTCTTACATATACAACCATTTTTTTAGTGCTAATTTATTTTTGGTTGACAATTGTGAGGCATTGAATGATTAGTACACGACTATTCATTGTGCTCTAAGGACTTGTCTTGATTAAATTTCTATTTGATATAGCTTTGCTACTTATTATTCTACCTTGTTCTACCACTAGTAAAAATCAATTTATAAAAGGAAATTTCTTGAGATTATATGCCCACAATATTTTTTTTTTACCACCAATAAAATCCATTTTTCAAAGGAAAATTATGCTCGACATATATGCCCATAAGTATTATATTTTGGTTATAAGTAGTACCCTCCTCAAACTGTATTAGAAACAAGTTTATAACTAGAGAAATGCAGTATCTAACCTCTATTTAAAATGGATTATCAGGATAAAATTTACATTCTTATAATTAAGTCTAACAAAATTTGTATTCCTCCAATTTATATAGTGATAACATCATGCATATTGAATTATGGAAATAATTCTGAATTAGATTTTAAGATTAAATATTTATTAAATAATAAAAATAATTATATTTGTGTATAACTTTGATTGTTTTTTTATGTATTTGAGTATATTCAAAATGAGGCAAAACCCTCGAGGGTAAGGTTTTAAAACACATGGAACTTCCATAGTGAGAAATTCAAACTACCCTTAAAACATTTGCTTCTGAATGTGCTATTATCGGATTCCAAAGCTACAAAATAATATTCTAAAGTACTAATATGGATTCAAAAAGTGTAAAATCATATTCTAAAGATGTAAATAAATTTCCAATTTTCAAATCAGATATTGGCACTTTAGAAAATGAAATTTTCACATTAGAAACCCCAATTTTGAACATTAAAAATATTGATTCCAACCTATCTTTGAGGGGGCTTAGAATGGGCTAGGGTATTGAGCACTCATCCATATTTGGGGTAATTACCCTTTGATTTATTTAATTTGAATTTATTTTGATAATGACCATTTATTACACAATGTTTTTCCACCTCAAGTTTTCTTCATGTTCAAATGGGTAGCAATGCTTCTCTTAAAGAGGTCCTTAAGCACTACATCAATTTTTCGATCATCAACCATTTATCCAAGCTTCCTTTTGTAACATCTCATTCTACTGAGCACACTTATATTGACTTATTCTTTGAGGACACTTGCGTTCAAGTGATCTAGTTATGGTACATTATGATCTCGTTTCGATTATGAGTTATATATGATGATGATGATGTATTGTGGTTCATTGTTACTTTCAGATAATATGTATTGACAGATATTATTAACGAGTTCTCTTGAGTGTGTAGGAAACATGACAGGTTATGGATGTTGATGGCATAAATGGACTTCCTTGGACTCTAGATTGAGTCAGGGAGTGGACTCTATTTGTTTGAGTATTTCATTTTATGCACATGTGATATATGATTGATTGCAGTATGATTTATGTATATGGATTATTGACATTGTTTTTGTCAGTGGATGCAGGCTTGATGATGCTTGATAATCTGAATCACATAAGGAGTAAAGGGGCCATGCACAAAAAGTAGACATTTGAGGGAGAGTTGTGGCAACATCCCTGTCACTTCCTACTAGCACTCCCACCGTGACCTGAGTTGTAGGTTAGCGATTACCTAGTTCGAGAATTAAACGATGTCATAAGGGAAGACTAAGACAGTCACTCACGAGGAAATATAAGGAGTGAAATAATGAATAATATTTATTTCTTAGAATCTCTTATTCTCTCACAAGGTCGACCAAATGGAGTGTTGACTCCAAGGGTCGGACAAACTCCAAAAACCAGTCAAAGGCGAGTGGCACCCTTGGAACACAAAGGTGCATCTTGAAGGGCACGTTGTGTAATTAAAATGTGATTCAATAAATCTAGATGGCCTAGAAAATTAAGAAAATGCTTAGACATTCATAGGAAAAAGTATTAATTAATCAGTAAATTATAAACTTAGAAACATAACTAGGGTCTAAGACTAAATATAGACTAAGTCTAAGCCTAAATTTAAATAAAATACTAAATAAAATATGAAATAAGTTAAAATATTTGAGATAAATTCAAACTCTAGGAAAAGAGGTTGTTGGCATGTTTACAAGAAGAGCATGCTTGTCATTGATGGCAAGAACAACAACAATGATGACAAGCAGGCAGGCAAGGAAGAACAACAACGATCGAATGGCAAGATAAGCAGTGTAAGTTCAAAAGGAGGAAAACAGTCAAAGCACGACAAAGGTTTTCGGAGTTTTGCAGATCGAGAAATCCAAAGGAAAGAGGTTCAAACTCGCAATATATGAAATTGAGATAACAATCTTGACAATTGATTCAAGAAGGACACGTGGTGAACGAAAAAGATTTTGTTTCAGAGTTTCGCAGATTGGGAAATCCAAAGGAAAGAGGTTCAAACTCGCGATATGTGAAATCGCGATAACAATCTTGACAGTTGATTCAAGAATGACACGTGGTGAATGACAAAGGTTTTGTTTCAGAGTTTTGCAGATTGAGAAATCCAAAGGAAAAAGGTTTAAACTCATGATATGTGAGATCATGAAAAGATCTGGACCGTTAGATCACCAAGGATTGTGGACCATTGATAAGGCATGAAGAAGGCTCGTGAAGTGGTGAAATCATGATAAGATATGGGCCATCATATCTAGAGTAATTACGAAGGACCAATAGCCATTAGATATGGTGAATTTGCAAGGCGGATAAGAACAAGAGTCATCCAACTCTCCAAAACTGTGAAGGAATCCTAGTCGTCCATCAAGGACAGTCGTGGACCATTGGATCCAGAGGACACATGGTGAAAGATCATCATTTCGCTGACTGGAAAGTCAAAGGAGTGAAGTGCTCAATTGATTGGCGAGTGGTCATATCTCTTAGTCACATTGTCGAGAGCTAGAGAAGCCAAGCCCTATTTTGGAGTTCGTGACATGGAGAGTCGAGAGGAATCATCACAGAGTACCCGAGATGCAAAAGTACAAAATGCATTTTCAAATAAGACAATGGTCATAGCCAGTGGTTACATATGTGGAAGATAGAGGAAGGAGATAGCAGTGTTAATCTCCATCTTGGAGTCTCGGTGATCACGACTTGGAGCATCAATACCCTTCATCACAGGAATCGTGATATGCAATATCATGATGAGATCTGGACCGTCAGATCATCAAAGATATCGACCATTGATCAGGCTCGATAAAGTATAAAAATTCATGAAATACGAAGTGCCTTTTGGTGCATCCTATGGTCATCGTCGGTGGTCACGTGAAGGGAAGAAGCTAGTGGTGCTAAGCTCCATATCAGAGTCTCGACGATCGCGACTTGGAGTGTTGAGATCCTTTATCATAAGAATGTCGAGATGTGAGATCATGAAATTAAAACTCTAGTTAGTGCTCGGTCACAGCCAGTGGGCATATGAATTAAACACAAGACCCTACAAACTCCATCCAATGGTGTAGGTGAATTTAAGTATGATCAAAGGACTACTATTTCTCTTCACAGTTAATTGATCAGTGGTGATTCAGTTGCTGAAGTAGTCTTTGGAGGTTCACAGTGTAACTGCTAGAAACCACTGATGGTTTATGCCAGATGAATCGAAGAGACTTCTGTGTGATCATCAGAGGAGTTGAAGAGTCTCTAGGAATCTGCCAGTGGAATGAAGATTGTTTGTAGAGGCAATTGACAAATGGATCTAACTGCCAGAGAAGTTGAAGAGTTTCCATTATGAACAGGTAGAGTACTCAACATGAGAGAGCATGCAGAAGCATGGTGGGACAGCATGCACAAGGTGCATAGAGACTATAAGTATGAAAAACAGAGAAGAGATGGGTGTTGTTGTTGTTGATAGGGATTCAAGAGTGTAGAAGGAGGAGTGTGCAACAGCTGAAATATAGAGAAGAGGAATGGAGCATTGAATGGACATGGCGCATAGAGCATAAAATGAAGAAGCACAGAAAGTGCAAGGAATGTGTGGAGAAAGATAGTAAGACATTAAAGGAAGGCTAAGGCACTCTTGTAGAGAAAAACAAAAGATCAAAAATCCCAAGAAGATGCAAATAGAGAGACACTGATACAGGAGAGCAGAGTAGCATAGTAGAACAGTGATAAGTCTGGTAAGCCAATGATAAATATTGTATCATTGTGATAAGTTTCATTAGCAAAAATTTATATTTCATGGTGGTAGGGAGGTATTAGAGAGGACTGTTTTCCTCAGAGGTTCAAGTGGGTGCTTGAACACAGGGAGTTGTAGCTTCCTTCTAGTTGGTGCTAGAGAAAGTAGGGAGTTGGTGCTTCTTTCTCGTTGATGCTAGAGAAACCAGGGAGTTGGTTCTTCCTTCTAGTTGGTGCTAGAAAAGCCAGAGAGTTGGTGCTCTTAGCAAGTAGCAGCTTGCAAAACAGAGGTTGTAGTCTCATTATGAGTTGGTGCTCATATGTATGATAATGTAAAGAATGTAAAGATTACTTATCATATAAAGAAGAAGAGGTTTTTACCTTGTATGGGTTTCCTCAGGAAATATCTGTCTCTATGTATCTCATATGTGTGGTTGATGCTGAATGTTCTATTGCTTACTTTCCTGCATTATTGTGACTATCATTAAATGTTGTGTAAAGAGTTTAAAATAAGCATAATTTTTTAAGCTCAGTAACAATTGATTCACTCCCCCCTCTCAGTTGTCCAACAATTGATATCAGAGTCAGCCCCTTTTATATATGGGTAGATCCTAGAGCTTAAACATGTCAAGCCATGAAGGAAATTCAACCAATAAGGCCCCTCTATTCAATGGAACAAACTTTGCCTTCTGGAAAGTTAGAATGAGAACCTACATAATGGCTTTAGGTGCACATGTCTGGGATGTGGTAGATACTCATTATGTAAAGCTAGTTGTACTAGCTAATAAGGATGACAAGCTAGAATTTAGCTTCAATGCTAAGTCTATGAATGTTATCTTGAGTGGGCTTGCAGAAGCAGAATTCATAAAAGTGATGCACCTAGGAACTGCCAAAGAAATGTGGGACAAAATCATTAGCAGTTATGAAGGTAATGAAAAGGTAAAGGACACCAAGCTTCAAACCTACAAAATACAGTTTGAATAGCTGAAGATGAAGGAAGATGAAACTGTTGGAAAATACTTTTTGAGAGTAGAAGAAATGATAAATTCAATGAAAGCACTTGGTGAGAAAATTGAGGAACCTTCTTTAGTTCAGAAAAATTTGAGATCTCTACCAGATAGGTTTAACTCAAAGGTCTCTGCTATTGAAGAACTTAATGATCTAAAAACCTTGGAGTTTGATCAACTTCTAGGAACACTGACTTCATATGAAATGAGAATAGTTAAAGATAAACCCACGTCTAGAGAAGCATCATTTAAGGCAGATGAGAATGAGGATTCAGAGCCTGATGAAATTGAAGCAAAATTTGTGAAGAGACTGAAGAAGGGATCGGGAAAATACAAAGGTAAACTGCCTTTCAAATGTTTCAACTGTGGTAGGATAGGTCATTTTGCAAATAAATCTCCCCACAAAAGAAAGGATCAAACATGTGATGATGAGGAGAAGCACAAACACAGAAATTTCTTTAAAGAGAATAACTTTAAGAAGAAAATTCTTTTTGTAAACAATGATGATGATCCTTCAGATGATGAAGACAATGACTCCACTATTGAAGATTAACTAAATGACTTCATACTTATGGCCAAAGAGGAATATGATAATATAGGCATACTAAGTGATGCTAATGAAGAAGAAGTTGTGGTTGACATGGAAGGAGAACTGATCAGTGCACTAGAAGAGATTGATAGACTAAGAATTAAGAACAGAAAGCAAAGACAATTGTTGATACAGTTCAAGAAAGACAATAAAGAATCTGATGAAGACCTTGTCCTACTAAAAGTGGAATTAGAAGAGGAAAAGATAATCGAAGACATTATGAAACAATAGTTATCAGAAAAGAAGGCAAGATGTGAAGCCTTAGAACAAGAAGTAGTGAAAACTAGGAAAGAGATGGAGAAGTTCCAAGCCTTGTATAATCACAATCTGTCAAGTATCAAAGCCTCAGAAGGATTAGCCACCATTCTGAATCAACAAAGGAATCCAAAGCTGAATACTGGTTTGGGTTATGAAGAGGGATCAAGTAGTGATAAGCCAAGAAACGAAGAACCCATCAAGTTTGTCAAATCTACAACCAATGATAATGACAAACCTGCAGAAACAAAGGAAGACAATCAGCCTCCCAGGACGAGTAAAGAAAAAGGTGCTAGGACTGAATCTGTAGAACAAATAAATAATGCACTCCTTACTGAAAGACGTCATCAACATGGAAGAAATCGATTTTCTCAAAGAAGACAACCATTTTCCAATTACAAAGAATTTTTCTATGGTTATTGTTTCTAGTGTTCTAACTTTGGTCACAAAGCTATAAATTGTTCCTTAAGACTTATACATGAGCAATTAAGATTTCAAAGGAATAAATACTTGCCACAACAAAGAATGATACAGCCAAGTAACAAACCTTCACAGATTGCAAATTGCCAATTTAAGTTTAGAGACATGCAACTAAGGAGGTCAGGAAATAATCAACAGTCAATAAGTAGACAATGTTGCAACAATAATTTTGATGTATTGAACAATGAGATTGAATGCTACATCTTTCATAACTATGGACATAAATTTGTTGACTGTCGATTAAGAAACTATGAACCAGATTTCAATTCCCCCGCTAAAAATGTCAAGGTGTGGAAGAAGAAAGAAAGTGACAAGTGTGGATTAGTGTTGTCAGCTCAAAGAAAATCGAACCCTTGGTATATAAACAGTGGATGTTCCAAACATACGAAGGGAGAAAAAGGTAAGTTTCTATCTCTAAGTGAAAGCAAATCAGGAAGCATAACCTTTGGAAATGATGCTCCAGGTAAAATAAAGGGTAAAGGGATGCTGAGTTTAAGTAATGGAAAAGGAAAATCCCAAGATGTTCTACTTGTAGATGGGCTGAAACATAATATGCTCAGTGTAATTCAAATGTGTGACAGAGGATGCGAAGTGGTGTTCACATCCAAGGACTACAAGATAAAGTCTGTAAACTCAGGACAAGTGGTGGCCAAAGGCATAAGGACAAAAAATAATGTATATGTGCTGAAAGAAAATAGAGAAGAGTGTCATCTAATAAAACATGATGAAAGTTGGTTATGGCATAGGAGACTTGGACATCTAAACTTTGACCACTTAATCAAGCTCAAAAATCTTGAGGCAGTAAAAGATCTTCTGAGAATATCAAAACCCCAAGATTCTATGTGTAAACCCTGTCAAGTAGGAAAGCTAACCAAGACATCGTTTAAGGCCAAGAGCTTTACTTCAACAAAGAAACCACTCCAACTAGTTCATATGGATTTATGTGGACCATCAAGACAGGAAGGCACAGGGAGAGAAAACTACTTCATGTTGATTATTGATGATTACTCCAGACTTACTTGGGTTTCCTTTCTCAAGGAAAAAACTAAAGCATTTGAGAAGTTTAAAATATTTAAGGCTTTAACTAAGAATCAAACAGGTAAGAGGTTAAAGGCAGTAAGATCAGACAAAGGAGGAGAATTTATTTCAAGTGATTTCAAGGAATTATGTGATAAGCATGGGATCAAGAGAGAATACACAATCCCAAGAACTCCACAACAAAATGGAGTAGTGGAGAGGCAAAACAGAACAATGCAGCAAATGGTCAGGTCAATGATGAATGAGAAGAACATTGGTCAAACCTACTGGGTAGAAGCAATACACATAGTAGTCCATGTTCTTAACAAAGCTCACCTCAGACCACAAAGTGACAAGACACCTTATGAACTGTGGTATGGGAGACCTGCTTCAATCAAACACTTCAAAGTCTTTGGGAGTAAGGGTAAAATCATGAAGGTGGGTTACACTTTTGCTTGTTTTATGACAAAAAAAACTGTATTTTCACAATTTCTTCAAATTCCGACATACAAAAGTATTTATTTTATTTAGAATTTCACTTTACAGAAAAAACAAAACTTGTGAATAATTTTGTTAGCTTTCCAATGACTATTTTTCAAATTTTTTTTATCATGATTTGATATGTCAATTTTACAATTGTTTAACAGTATGTTCCTTAAACATGAAAGGAATGATAATGAGTAACTTTTTTCTACAACAATATATCTATAATTAAACTTATGTTTTTAAGAAACGAAATATACTGCAACAATCTACAGAGACTCTATTTTATTATGACTATAATTTTGAATCTAACGAATGAATATTATAATTTCTAGAATTT
>JASDQU010101251.1:109545-131837 GCA_032191745.1 Picea mariana | reverse complement strand
TTAAAGGTTGGGAAAATTGCACAAAAGAATTTTTAAAATAGAAAGAAATAAAACATGAGAGAATAGTTATACACATAGAATAACATATTGAGTCAAATTACCACTAAGTCTAACTAAAAGAAGACTCATAATCCAAATCTAACTAAGATCTAATTAGGGGACACTCATTAAATGAGAATTTGGGGAACAAAGGGACAACTAAGAGCAAAAATAGGAACACATTGGGGAATGTGAGGGAAAATGGATTTTTAAATTAAATAAAAAGGGTAATTATTTGTGCAACTTGGGGAGAGTATGGCAAGTGTGTGGGTGAATAATGTTAATTAAATTAATTTTAAAGTTAATTAATTGTGCATGAGGACATGTGTCATTGGGGATTTTTCTATAAAGGAAATGGATCTCACTTTTCTTAGTACTTTTATGTTGCCAAAAAAGTGGAAGCTCTTTCTTGCAAGCAAAGCTTGGAGCTATTGTTTAATGGTTTTTTTGTGTGGCCTCTTTTCATCTCGGGAGGCTAAAGGGGAAGAGGAGTACCCCTAGCATTGGTTAGGAGATACCAGTGAAATCATGTTGTTTAGAAAGAAAGAGATGACAAGAGGCATAACATAAAGATATTCATATTTCAAAGGACATAGCAATAGATTTTGGTTGAGGAGCATCCTCAATTATTGATAATCGGTGTTCATCGTAAATTGTTAAATATTATTATGTATAGATTATTAAACTTTGTAGTCCACTATAATGAAATTACATGTATATGTTAATCGAAGGTTTTCTATGTAGATTAAATTTGGAATTGACTTTACCTTGTAACTACTTGTATCCTTACTAAGCATAGCGTATTGAAGCATAGAACTTATAATTGAATCCATTTTATCTCTCTAATCATTTTCTTTTTAAACATTATTGAGTATACATCATATGGAGGAACTAATTTTATTCCCTTAATTACAAGCTTTCAAAAAGAACAAAATCGATTCAACTAAAGATTATCCTTGCTCTGTAATGGCATATTTAGTGGATGGGATCTTGTGTATTGTAGTAAGAATATCCTTTCTGTATTGGGATTGAAAGAGGACGTTCTCACTTAGATACTTTATCTTAGATTTATAAAATAAAACAAACATCATGGAGGATTGAAATATATTTTATTATTATTATTATTATTAAACAAAATCATTTTAGTCGCATATGATTTTATTTGAATCTTTATTATCCTTGCTTGAAAAGTGATGAAATTGTATACAAATTTTAAGTGCAGAATTACACCATTTCCATTACTCTCATATCTCTAACCGTCCTTGTAGAAATTTTGATGATTATCATTCTATAGTCTCTGTCAGTTTAGAACTTCCTTCACACGAACTACAGAGTTAATAAATTGTGACAGAGAGAATATTTGGATTACGAGAAACCTTGTCGCTATGTATTTTTATTAACGTTTTAGCTGGTTCAACTATGATGGGAGACTGACTCATGTTGTTGTTATTATATTATATGATGTCTTATCCATGACCTTAAAAATAGATTATTATTATTATTATATCATTTATTCCCTTTCTCTCTTTGGTAAATGGATATATTGAGAATCAACACATATAATAAATCTAGGATATTAATTAGACCTAAATTAATTATTATAAACTTAATTCAATAATATAAGGGAGATATTCTTATTTACTCCTTGTTATTATTACTTGAGGTAATAATTCTACTTACTTGAATATTTAATTTGAAGAGGGTAAGTGAGGAGGTCTAATCGGGAGTAAAATTTATATTGTTATTAATGATTGAATTATTGTGTATCTTTGTGTAAAATGACATTTACCTTCTTTATCCTTTGAAATATAGGAAGTCTTATCATGTTAATAAATTTTGAAGAGGAGAAATTATAATACTGGACATACCGAAAGTTAGAGAGAAACTTAAATTGATGTTTAGATAGAAAAAATGAATTTATGATGTTGCTAATGATTATGGAATTAAATGTATAATTTGAATTTTCAACTTAATGATATAGCGCAAATGAGAAACCTTAGATCGGGTCGTGTCTACAGGCACTTACACCTTAGATGGATTTATCTACTTACACCTTATTATGATAATTGATACATGAAATTCCAATTATCTTGTTATTGTGTTAGAATACAACATTTATTATTGAGTACTGATATTTCATAAATAATTGGATAGAGCACTTAATGTATGGTTTCTCTACATTATTATTAAGTGCAATTTGTTGTTATTTTTCAAATAAAAGTTATATTATGTTTCTTGCTCGATTAGAAAGTATTTTTTAAATAATTGTTAAGTGCAGTATATTTTTCTATTGTGCCTTGAATACTTTATGATTAAGTATTGTAGTTAATTTTAGTTTTTAATTTCACAATAGGATTGGGGTTGTGGGAATTAGATATCTCTTTGTTCCACAGAACACTCGCCTAAGACCTTAAGTGGTCAAAATCAATGATTATGTGTCCTGGAGGTCCTAATCTTGCAGGGTAGTTTGGGAAAGTGACATCTTTTTTATCCTCATGTGATATGGTTGATCTATAAATAACAAGGATGTTGTATTTGAATCTTGTTGTGTAGTGACATAGATGAGAATACAATGTGTAAATATTGATGTATGTTATTTTCACATAACTCATGTCCTAACTAATGTTTAAAAAAAATTACCACTATTACCCACTTTAAATTATGTCTTAATGAAGGGGTGATTACACCTTCCAAGCATAGAAATAGGTTTATCACTCTACTTCTTTGATTTAAGTGTCTCTAAAAAATTCCAAAAATATCACCTCAAGGCTCTTCACATACTGGGCACTCATAAATTCTACTTGGGAACCACCTTATATTCCTTTGAAGATTGGACACATTGACCACACCTACATCTCCAATTCTAGGAGCATAAGATATCCAAGGAGCGATAAAAACATAGGAGTTTTTTATCACCATTAATGAGGACAGTGAGTTGATGAGAACAACCAAGGTAACCCCATTCCAATTATTACCTCCAATATATTAGAAGAATTATCAAATATTGGTACATGAATCTCAAAACCCATGTATTTTCATTGATATGAGTGGGTGTGATATAGTATTGGTGGAAGAACGGATATGTACATTGGGACCAGTCACCATGGATTTCAAAGAATTGTATATGAGTTTCACTAAACAAGGTCATGTACACATTGTTCAAGAGCTTCAAGCAGGCTCTCAAGAAAGAGTCATCTCTCGTCATATGGAGAAGCTATTAAAGAATGGAAACTCTAGAATTATTTCCCAATTCAATGCCATACAGGTTATGGATAAGCCAGAAAAATGGTGGTCATTTTGAATTATCTATCAAGGTACATATATACTATCCTTTCTCATACTTTCGAAGTAGATATGGAAATCATGTTTATCTTTCTAATTTTTCAATATGTACTCCTTAATGCAGGAAAAATGCATTGACTCTACTATGCCAATGGAGGCAATGTTTTCTCAGGAAGTTATGAAGTTGCAAAAGAAGCAATTTAATCCATTTTAGTAGGTCACAATTCACCTCCATGAGAATACTATACTCAACAAAGGATCATCTTGGATATCCATTAATTAGGATACTAAGTTGGATTGATGGTAAGTTTACCCTTCCTTGGATTCCCCCTAAACGAGAATACTATGATTTATGAAGGGTTAGTCCATGCTTCTTATGGATCCTTATATACATCAATACGATTCTTGAGCAAGGGTAAACTAACCCTTTCCCAGGCTCCCCCCACACTCTTTGACTTGAGAAGAAAACAAAAGAAAATTGTCAAAAATTAGTTATAATAATGTCTAGCATGCCCTTCTTTGTATAATGATTAAATTTTCTCAACAACCAATTTGGCAATGATTCAGTATTATTTGTACGCTTCGAATTATCTTTGGTGGGTGCCACTATGAACTACTTGAAAATGATTTTTAGGGGGCACGCGTGATTCTTGGAATCGTTCTCCCCCATACCTCTACCCACGAATCTCCCATCCCCACTTCATCCTCCCCCTACCTATGGTCCTTTCCCTCCTCCTTCTCCCCCACCCCTGAGCATCGCCTGTAGACCACCCTGTAGTGGCGTCTCCCACAAAAATTAAGATATTGAATTCATTATTATGTAAAATTGTGACATTAAGACGTTGACTTCAATATAATATCACATTGTGACATTAAGAGGTTGACTTCAATATTCTACCACATTACAACATTAAGAGATTGATTTCAAAATTATCTCAGATTGTGACATCAAGAGGCTTAGATCATGACATTAGAAGTTCAAATTTAATATTATGTAACATTACAATATGAAGAGGTTGGGTTTAACATTCTATGACATTATGACATCAAGAGGTTCAATTCAATATTATGTCACATTAACTCAATAAAATGCTCATAATATGGTTGACTTGAACATTATATGACATTCCAACATTTCAAGATAATTTTTTTAAGAGGTTGACTTCAATATTATGAATGTTAATTAATGTTGCCCATAGCCAACCAAAGTTTAGAAAAACCCATCAAACCATACCATATTCAACACGATCATCTATATTCAACCAAATTTGACTAGAGTAGAGTAATAATTGACTTTTAGTGATTATCATGGAATTTAATGTTATGTAACATGATCAATAACAAAATTCCCAGCTTACTATCTAGAGACAATAAGGATATCTCATGCAGGAAGGACATAGATGAAAAAATAAGAGAAAATATGGGAAGGTTATACCTAATTTTATGGAGGACAGAACCCTTTCATATAAATACAATTCTATTCGCACTTGAAAACAAAGGAACATAGCCACTTTTCTATGTTGTGGGAGGTTAGGTTTTTCTTATAATAATTTATGGTATACATGTTTTTTTGGCATACTTACTTATATAATAGGAATTAATATTTATCTAGTTGACCATTTGTTTCCCAACTTAATTGCATAAATGTCAAGCCTTGGTGAAAAGTTGAAAGAGATGGTGAAAAGTTGTGACATTTCAAGACTAATAATAGAAAATGTTGAATTCAATATCATGTCACATTTCAACACTAACATGTAGACTTCAATTTTGTGTTGTATTCATAAATTAACAAGCTAATAACATGCTTGACTTCAATGTTATATGGCATGACAACATTTCATGAGAAAACATTTAAGAGGATGTCATAAATATTATGAATGTCAATTAAATTTACCCATGGTCAACAAAATTTCACAATAGCATGAAAAACCATATGATATTCAAGATGGTGATCTATAGCAACAAAAGTCAACTAAAGTAGAACACTAATTGAATTTGGTTAACTTAAATGTTATGTAACATTGTGACATTTTAAGAGAAATAATTAAAGTGTTTGAATTCAATATTATATCAAATTATGACATTATGGTTTCCTCATATTATGTCACATTGGGACATTATGGTTGAGTTCAATATTATGTCACATTGAAACATTAAAAGTTGACTTTAGTATTATGTAACATTGGGACATGAAGAAGTTTAGTTCAATATTATGTTGTAATGTGAAATTAAAATTTTGAATTCAATATTAAGTCACCTTGTGATCCAATACGTGGGGGCCTATAATCAAATACAAATAATGAAAGAATTCGTAGAAAACCACAAAATAGTAAAGGTGTTAAATAATAACAAACATTAAACACACAAAGTCCATTATCACAACACAATTGCAATAAAAATTTCACCAACAATCTCTACCACTTTATTAAACAAATGGACAATTCTCTTAAGCCTTGTTACATTGATTAATCCTATGTATGGGTCTATATATCATATAACAACACCAAAAAGTATAGCAGACTAAACAATGGAAATCCAAAGGCTATTTGCTCCATTACAAATCTCATATTTATGCTTCAGGACACAAATGTTTAGTTCCAATGAAATTTCATTTTTATTGGGTAAATTAAACATTATTAGAAATAATAAATGGGTAATAATTGACTCTTTAGATTCCAAATACAACGCAAGTGCTAGAGTTTGGATATTTAAAGTTAAATTAAAAATTAAATACATAGAACAAATTTTGTCCTTTTCTATCATGCTTTGTAATTGAATTAATTTTATCCATGAAACTCAATGTTTTTTTATGAATTTTTTATGGTAGACAATAATATGTCATATAAATCCTATAAAACTTCAAACTCTAATTCAAAGCACTATGTGCAAGTCAAAATACTAAAACCTTGTTTATGGACCTCTAAGCATGGTGCAGATTGGATATCATACTTAAAGTCAATAAATTTTTGTGAAATTTGGTGATGAGCTAGATACTTTTTTCCCCAAAAACATATCCAAATTTAATTCCCTAAATACAAAGTATGAGAGAATGTTGATCAAAATGCTAGGCCTTTGTCAATGCATAAATAAGATATAAATATTACTCCTCACTAATCTTGGAATTAGGTGTTAAATCTAATATATATATATATATATATATATATATATATATATATATATATATATATATATATATATATATATATATATATATATATATATATATATATATATATTCCTTTTAAACAAAGTGTTAGTTTATAAATTGATATCCTACATAGCATATCCAATATTAAACATACAATTCCAAGATATGATGCATAGTTGATCAAAATCTAAGACCCCTATTGCTATCGAAAATCTAGAGAAGCTAGAAATAAATATACAAATAAAAATAAATGTTCACTGATGTGCATGATTGCTAAACCACTAAGCATCCTCCTATACTAGACTTCCTTGTTTGGAATAGTTTAAGCATATTTCTCAAATTTTAGGTGAATAAGTTTCCTTTTACTAGTATATTCTACGAACATCCACAACATTTCCTTGAATATTTGGACCCCACACCTCTTTGTACCTACTCCATTCTTAGACTCTCTTCCATTCCCTTCAACACTAGTCCATAGAGTTGCACTACTCTATTTTTCTTTAACCCAATGGTGATTTCATCCTCACATGATTCTCACTCAATATTCGTCACTACCTCCCCATCCTCCCTCCTAGTCATGATTCCTGATGTTGGTTATATTTCTATTATCCCATCATTTCTTTGTCATTGTCCTCTTCAAGGGCCACTTAATTGAGATTCTTTATTACATTTCCTACAAGAATCCCATCAAACAAAACATTATGTGAATTAAAAACTCTAATATACTCCTTCAAAAGTTTTTTTTAGAACCAATGTTATGATCTTTGTGTTCTTCAGCAGTCTACTTCATAGTTTCTTGTTGCTCTTAATTCTTCAAATATGCCAAGACTAGACTTAGAATCACTTTCCCAACCTTCTCCACTTATTCATTAAAATGATTTAATTTAAATTTGTTACCATTTTTCTAAAAATACTAGGTTTTTCTTCTCCCATCATGCATAACCCTTCTATTAAACTACCATATTCTTCCCAAAAAAGTATAGTATGACCCCAAGGGGGAAATACATGAAGTTAAATGTATATGATATAATCCCAAAGGGGGAATATACACAGTTAAATCTACATTTAATGGGTAAATTTATATGTAGTGGTGGTCGTCCTAATAATAAAAGGGACACATGTGCAATGCCTGAATAGGTGTATATAGAGATCATATATTCATTATTGAGAACATGTGATTTGGATGTATTAATGCATTTGGTTATTTGGAGGAGGTCATCTCATTGTTAAGGAGTTATTGTGTAATTCATCTCTATTATCTATAATGGAGTTTATATCGACTCTCAAAGTGGTGTACATGGTGTGTACTTTTGTTTTATTATGATATTTTAAGTTTTTGGTTTATAACATTTAGTTTCAAAGCATATGATCCTAGGGTTTGACTCCTTCAAATGAGTCACCTTAGACTTTTTTCTACAACTATTTTTATGGGAAGTTTCAAAAAAATAAAAATTTGGGCACCTCAGGACAAATATTAAATTACCTTTGGTAAAAAATTCATGTTTTTTTTCTACAATTTTTTGTTTCTAGCCTATAGAAATTAAGTTTTTTTTTACTAGTCATGAAATTAGTGTGTAACAAATCATCTTCGAATTGTCACTATAACTTTCTTTTAGTAAAATTTTAGATTATGAAATTTTCATGAGACTAATTATACATAGATAATTACTTGTGGTGAAACGTTCATTTTTTTATTCACTACAATTTATAAGATATCACCTATGGAAGTTAGGGTTTTTGTATAATCCTAAAATTAGTCTCAAACGAGTCATATTGGAATTTTTGTTATAATGTTTTTTAGGTGAAGTTTCAAAATTTTAAATTTTCAAAAATGTTATAAGACATATAAAGGTACATGTGTAAGAAATTTTGGGTTGTACAAAACTATAATTTAGGAAATATAGGCTATGGAAATTAGGGTTTTTGGCTAGTCCTAAAACTAGTCTTAAACATGTGTTCTTGGTATGACTATCATATCTTAATCCAAGAATTTTGAATTGAGTAGCACAAATTAATTTGTAGATAAATAGACCATATTATTTTAGGTAAAAATTCCATAAGTAGATATGAAATATTGGACACATGTCATTCTATACAAGTTCTCCCTCTAGAAAGGTCCTATAATAAACAAATTTTGGGAAAGTTTCCATAAATTTCACTTGGGACACAAACTTTTGGTCATACCTATGGAATTGTAGAGAATACATACCAAAGTACTGCAGGATAGCATTTTAGACTCACAAGGGCCAAAATTTCTTAGATACATATGTTGGATCATGTTGTCATCGATGTCAAAGGAACAATGTCTTTTCATAGTATATTGATGTAGTGATTGATGAATCATGCATTGACCTTGATGTCAATGGATTGATGTCAAGAGGAGTCATATTTGTATGCATAGATGAAGATCAATTAATGAGCTGTCATTGATAAATGATGCATAGTTGGATTGATGTAAATATGACTCATTATTGTCTTYTCATGGTTATACAAATGGATGAACTCCAAAGTGGTCCCCTTATGGTGAAAGCCCTCATGGGAAGATGCTTTGCGGTGAAATACAAAGTGGTTATTGTCTTGTCATGATTGTACAAATGGATGAACTCCAAATTGGTCCCCTTATGGTGAAATCCCTCATGGGAAGATGTTTTTTGGTGAACTCCAAAGTGGTCCCCTTATGGTGAAATCCCTCACGGGAAGACGCTCTGCGGTTGATTTATCCTAGTAGTATGGTTAGATAACCCATTATTATTGTGGAATAATGAGATGAATATCAGTGAAATTGTCAGTAAAACTATCCTAGATGGATAGTGCTTGTCAATCCATTTTCGGTGGTATGTGGAACGTCACATAACTCCTCACGGTTTGAGAATTATGGCCTTATGAGGATGGAGGACCCTCATATGTTGATTTGAAGCCCCAAAAGGTCAAAGAAGTCAAAGTGCTTGCAAAGAAGAGATTATTTAAATAATAAAGTGAAGTGACAAAATCAAAGATCATTATTTAAATAATAAAGTGAAGTGACAAAGTCAAGGAGGATTATTTAAATAATAAAGTGATCACAAAGTCAAGGAGGATTATTTAAATAATAAAGTGATCACAAAGTCATAGAGGATTATTTAAATATTAAAGTGAAGTGATGAAATCAAAGAGGATTATTTAAATAATAAAGTGAACTGACAAAGTCAAGGAGGATTATTTAAATAATAAAGTGAAGTGACAAAATCAAAGAGGATTATTTAAATAATAAAGTGAAGTGACAAAGTAAAGGAGGATTATTAAAATAATAAAGTGACAAAGTCAAAGAGGATTATTTAAATATTAAAGTGAAGTGACAAAATCAAAGAGGATTATTTAAATAATAAAGTGAAGCGACAAAGTCATGGAGGATTATTTAAATAATAAAGTAAATGGAGAACTTTATAATTATGGAAAGTGGTTATAAGAAGGTTAACCCTAAAATGAGGAAAATGGGTTAAGTGGTCAAGTGGCTATTGGATACATGGACAAGTGGCAAATTGGGAAAAGTTGGACATAGCTGTCTATGTGGACAAAGTAGCTATGTGGACAAAGTGGCCTAGAATATGCTTCTAAGGAAGCTACTTGGATAGTATAAATAAGAAGAAAAGGTCTCTTGTGAAAATCATCTCTTGAGCATAGCTTGAAGATCTATTCTGAGAGAGAGAGATTGACTGGAGGATCTCATGGATGCATGAAAGTTTCACTAAGTGTGAGATCATGATGGCAAACGTTTCAGAAGTTTAGAAACCCTATTTTCTTAAGGAGTGTGCGAGCAGCAGTCGGACAAAGCATGTACAGTTGGATGAAGTCATGGAGACTTGAGTGTGATTTGATTCTAGGTTCTTAAAGTCGGAAGAAAGTTTCAGATCTGCATTCTATGGGATCATATGTGCCATAGAAACTATGCAATGGTTACATAGTTGTCTTGATGGATACTCTTTCTTATTGTATGGTGAATGCTTAAGGAAATCTTGGTATGGTTGTTGTGATATGGTTATGTTGGTTGATTGATAGAGTGAGAAGCACTCTTATGGTTCATTACTGGTATGATTTCCACGGTATATTGTTTTCTTATACATGATTAAGTAGCATTCATATTGTATGGTTGAGGAGCATGAGTAAGATGTGGGAGAGAATAGATGTGTTGTGATTCGTTATGGTTTAGATGGGACAATGAAAGACATAAGTATATGTGACTGAAGGCTACAAAGGATCTGAGTTTTCTATAGAGAGAAAACCATAAGGCATATGCATGCGCATACATATGTGTGTTGCACTACTAACAGGTCACGTACCTATTGACATATTGGTATCTATTGAGGATTGATTCCTCTTCTCAGTTGGTGTTGAGTTGTGTAAGCTGAGTCTTGCATTGTAGAGATGGTGCTCTTGTGGAGTTGTAACTCTATTCAGTTTTTGTTGATAACCCAAGGATTGTAGTCCGTAATAAAAAGAAAAATGTACATACATCTTGTGTTCTTTGTGTTCCTTGTGGTGATGACTTATTGATGATATTGTGTTGTTGATATATGTTCACATACAACTGATTATAAATGACAGTAATGAGTGTTGAGTAATTGGTGATTGCTAGCTAATAAGTTTTGTGAAGGGAGGTTTGAAAAATATCCCTACACTAATTCACCCCCCCTCTCAGTGTGGTCAGTGTGTCCAACAACATATGGAAAAAGTCCAGTTAGCAAGATAGTCTCGAAATAAGGGTTTTAGAAGGTACATGAATTTAAAATTATCATGACTTTTGATAGGGATATGATGCACGAGCATCTCAATCATCCTAGGGATCATAAAACAAAGGAAACTATGGTACATGACAGATATATTATGATAGATATTGTTTGTTGTAGGATATGAATGACTACATGACATGGAGTGATAGAGTTACCACATATCAGAATCATGTTGCATATTTTAGCAGTGGAGCAGATGGGGTGCTTCTACAATATGGACACATTTAGAAGACAAGTATGTGGAAAGAGAATGTGAAATGTTATAGAGGAAATGGATGCATTGATAGAGAGTGTGTTGTTGGTGGAAGTTAAAAGGTCATCTATAAGTGAAGATTCACCTAGGAAAGGATGACTCTAAAGTCGGAATATGATAGGAAGTGAGGAGTATGATGTGGAAACTAAAGAGAATAGATTTTGAATGAATAAAACACAACATCGAAGAGCTTGTAGAGGAGATTTCAGAATCAGCAAGAGGATAGGTTGTGACATAGTGAGAGAGAAAAGTGGTTGATGTTACCATCACCTTTAGCCTAGAAACCTAGCAAAGAGTATAATCTCATATCAGATCATGGATTAGATGTATTGTATTATGTATGAAATAAATTAAAGATAATGTTTTGCAGATTTAATCTTGTGTGTGTGTGGATTAAATGTTCTATGATGTTATGTTGTTGTGTTGTTGATATGAAAGAATTACTTTAAATTCCATTACTTGAGTGATTAAATCCCATGGAGAAGATCACTATTGTGATATTTTTGTGTAGGTGGACGCGAGTCTAGGAGAGACCAATATTTTGGACTAATTATTTAGTGTATATGTGTGAGGATATTTTAATTTCATCAAAAGATTAAGAAGTATTGTATGGTGGTGAGAGATCAGTGGAAGGTGCTCATGAGAATGAGAGTGGTTGTCTAAATAAATCAAAGTACATAGAATTCTATTTAAACACAAAATAATTTTTGTGTCCCATATATTTGAGATATCTACATATGAGGATGTTCTCTGATTAATAAGATAACCATTGCTTCAGAATTGTGTGGCACAATCAAAGGGTGATGTTTCACTAAAGGTAGCATAGATGATTGTGAGTATAAGATGTTGCAAAAAGCATTATTCCAACGTGGGTTTCATGTTGCAACAGAATATGTTTCACAGTAGAAGACATTCCACAACAAGAGGTGTGTGACAAAAAGGATGTATTTCAGTAGAGACATGTTGTAGTAGAAGACATGTCATAATGGAGGATGTTTTACAGAAGGATTTGTGTTGCAATGGTAGATATCTTGCAACAAAGACACATTGCAATAGAAGACCTGTAACATCAAAATATGTGTTGCACTAGGAGGTGTGTTGCAGCGGAAGGGGTTTTGTAGTAGAGGCATGTCACAATAGAAGACAAGTTTTTGTAGAGGCATGTGACAACATAAGACATGTTGTAGCAGGAGATGTGTTGCAACAGAAGGCGAGTCACAACAAGTACATGTTTCATTTTCTAGTTAATACAGACCTATGTTCTATAGAATCTATTTACTAGTGCTACAGGGAAGAAAGCATGGATATGTGATAGTATACATACAACCATATTGGTTGTGACATGATCGGGTTGAAAATAAGGGGAATGTAGAAATGAGGAATAAGCATTAGGGGAATTGTGGTCCCAATTAATGCATAACTCAAGAAGTATTTTGTTTCATTTGTACTCTAATGGAAGGGGGTGGATACCAGCTACATCAAGTGGTATCATCGCATGGTCCAACTCTTGGATGGAAGAAACTACAAAAGTATCAAGTTAGATTTAGTTTTGGGATGAAATAATTGTAATCATGTGAGAGTTAGTTACACTTATGAAGATTGGTTTCAAAATAGTGTTCCTATGTAACCATGGTATCAAGAAGGCATGGAGGAATGTGGTTTCAACTTGTGTTTTTGAAAGAAGAACAGTGAGAGGTAGTGTCGGAGAAAGGTTTTGTGAAGGGTAGTATGGTTGAGGGCTTCATAACAATTCGCAAGGATTTATTTGTAAATATGAGCAGGTCAAGGAAGTGAAAGAACCAAAATTTAGAATGGAAATAATGGAGAGGTAGCAGATGTCAGAGTGAATTTTTTAAATGGGAAACAATTGAGCTATGAGAATATTTCCTACAATAGAAAATTACATGAAGCAAAGTCCAAAAGGTTGTTGTTGAGCAGAATATAGTCTATGAGATAAATGGCTGCCAGCGACAGATAGTAGTCATGGTGGCAGTTATCTATGACTATTATATTGATATGAAAGAGGCATCATGGTTCATTAGAGGATTCGTGAGATGGAATTTGTGGCGGTGGTTATCCATGATTGTTATCTTAAAAAAAAAGAATATTTACTAGAAATGAGTGAGTGTTGCTACGAGAGAAATGCAGTCGAAAGGTTTCATGGACTGGAGACTAGGCTCATATGTTATGAGGACCATGTTGGTAATAGTGACAGTATGTTGGTGGATGGTGGATGGAGGTTTTGAGTGGATCTAAAATTAAGATAAATGAGAAAGAGAAAGATGCATAAAGTTATAATAGTGGAAAATAGAGGCACATGTGGTTGTGTCAAATGTCACAAAAAAAGGAGGGAATAAAGATGGAGTTATTTTATTTCCCTTCACATATTATTTGCTTGTTTGTAGGAATAAAGAAATTTATGGTTATAGATGGAATTAAATATAGTTGTTTGAGAAGAAAATGAAATAAAATGATGATGTATAAGAAAAGGAATTTACAGAGATTACATAAATTGCAAGATCACATAGGTTTCATATGATGAAGATGTTGAAGAAAATACCCAAGAAGAAGATGGGTGACCTAGGAGGAAGCATGAATGAAGCTACTGATTTGAATATGGATGAACTTACAATCCTGAAGATGAATAAGTTGAGGAATATGTTGTTGGCATAGAAAGGAGAAGATTTCAAATCTTTTGAATAAGAAGACATTATACAAAGGAATGTTAAAAAGATTGAAGTTTGTTGAGGACCAAATGTGGAGGTGTTGCATGAAGAAACAGTCTTTTGAAGCTATGTCTCTAGTAATTTTTCAAGAATGTAAATATGCTAATAGAATATCCCACTGAGCCAATATATGTGTTGTTGTGGATTGAATCAAGGGAGGTGTAACATGGGAGCACATGACTCGATGTTGTGTGGCTTCAAGCATGATTGGTTGGTTGCACCAAAGGCACTTTGTATACTGCATGAAAAAGGGAAGTGGAATGTCCCGTATGGGATGTGACTCGGATTGATTTGTGTGTGTGATGCATCAATCAAGAAAACCTGACTAGTTTTTATGATCAAGAAGAAAGAGATATAGAGAGGGTAGTAGTACCAAAAGGTGGGCTATAGAAGGAAGTTGAGTTGCAGTAGGAATAAGATGAAATTTCCAAATCTCCATGTTGAGAGTATTCTTGTGTTGGTGCATATGGGGGTGCAACAAGGGATAAAAATGGGTTGAAATAATGAAGATTTGGAAAGATGTATTACAGATTGAAGCGTATGAAATATGAGGACTACATAGTTAGGAGTGAAACAATGATGGAAGTTGTATTGGGTAGTTGTATATGTGAATGATTTACCTCATAAGAATGAGGGCATGATTTCTTAAAAAAACTAGGGAGTTTGATGTAGGAGCATCCCAGACATCCTAGGGATGATACACTGAAGGTGGGTGAGGTACGTGATAGATTTGTTATGACAAATATTGGTTGTAGTATATGAATGATTGCACTACAAGGAGTGATAGAATTATAACATATTGGAATCATGTTACAAATTGTAGTAGATGAGAATACGAGGTGTTGCTACAAGACAGACACATTTTAACTGAATGAGTAGAGGACAAGTGTGTGAAAAGAGAATGTGGAACATTATGGAGGGAAAGGATGCATTCATGAAGAGTGTGTTTTTGGTGGAATCTGAAATTTCATGAGTACATTAAGAATCACCAAGGAAAGGTCGAATTTAAATATGGAAGATGATGTGGCATGAGAATTCCACAAGGGAAACTGAGCTGAACCATTTTTTAAGGAATAAATCACATCGAAGAGCTTGTAGAGTATCTTGTAGAATCATCAAGAGGACAAGTCATGTGAGATAATGATAGAGAGCAGTGGGTGAGTTTTCCATTTTCTTCATCCTAGAAATCCAATGGACATTGTAAGCTCGAATCCAACCATGGATTTGATGTATTGTATTGATGTATTGTATTTTCAAATTTAAACTTGTGTGTGTGTGTGTGTGTGTGTGTATGTATGAAATGTTGTATGATGTTATGTGCTTGTGTTATTGATATGAATGGATGAACTTTCAATTCCATTACTTTAATAATTAAATCCCATGTAGAATATCCCTATCATGATATTGTTTTGCAGGTGGTAGGAGTCTGTGGAAGGTCGTGCTTGAATTTATGGTCATCGTAGGTGGGTGTTATTTTGGGAGGGATCGAGGTTTTGGATTGATGATTTTGTGTATATGTGTGAGGATATTTGATTTGATCAAAGGATGCATAAGTATAGTTCGGTGGTGAGAGCTCAGTGGAAGGTTCTTCTGAGAATGAGAGTGGTTGTCTAAATATATCTTAGTACAAAGAGTTTTGTTTGAACACAAAGGAATTTTTTCATCCCACGGATTTGAGAGATCTACATATGAGGATGTTACATGGTTTATAATATAACCATTTCCTCATGATTTTTTGGCACAATTGAAGGGTGTTGTTGCAATGACAGTACCACAAGGGATTATGAGTATAAATTGTGGAGGACTACATTATGTCGATGTGGTTTTCATGTTGCAGAAGAATACGTGTCACAATAGAAGATCTATTGCAGAAAAATATGTGTCATAGCAAGCGGTATGTTTCATCAGAGATGTGTTCTAGAAGATAAATGTTGCAACAAAAGAAGTGTTGCAGCAGGAGGTGTGTTGTAGTGGAAGACGAGTTGCAGTAGATATGTGTTGCAGTATAATATGTGTCACAACAAGAGGTGTGTTGCAACAGGAGTTGTGTTTTAGTGGAATGGATGTTGAAGTATATGCATGTCACATTAGAATACGTGTTGCAGTAGAGGCATGTCACAGTATAATACGTGTTGTAGTAGAGGTGTGTCACAACATAAGACATTTCGTAATTGACGTGTGTCACAATAGAATACATGTTGTAGAAGGCAATGTGTTGTAGAAGGAGACAAGTTGGATCAAGTGAATGTAACATTTTTTGGTTAATATAGACCAATGTTCTTCAGAATCTATTTACTAGTTCTATAAGAAATCAAGCATGGATATGTGATAGTCGATATAAAACCCTAGGTGTTGTGACATGATCGGGTTGAAAATAAGGGAAATGTACTAATGAGGAAGAAGCATTAGGGTAGTTGTGGTCCCAATTAATGCACACCTCAATAAATATTATGTTGCATATATACTCTGATGGTAAGGGGTGGATATTGTTGGGTTACATGCTCAACTACATACTTAGTGGCATACTCATTTTTTCCATGTTTCCTACTATTTAGGAGGATTGTTATTTATTTCATGTTTATCTATAGCAACTCTATGTTTAGTCGATGGATTCATATATATAATACCATGGGTTTCCAAAACCATGGGCTCATAAACCACCATTAGGAAAATTCCCATTTTTTAGCTACCATTAGGAAAAATCCTATTTTTTATGAGCTAATTCATATTTCCTTCATTTTAGGAGATATTTCCTATTTCATAGCTATAGAGCACACTTTAGTAAGAATAGTATCCTCCTAGGGAAGTGCACATCACTGATCTAACACTTGGATTTAACTCAGTTCACTTATTTAGTGACTTTCCATAATTATCAAATTCTCACTCAAATATGACTTTGGTTCCATTCTTGGACTCTAGTCTTATTCTAGGAGATTTTTTATATTATGCAGTGAAAGATGACTTCATGTAGAGTTCTCACTAAGTTCGCACCTATATTTTTTACCTTTTCTTGTTATTAGCAACTTTTGAATTTTGTTAATTGTTGTTATTGGGAGAAGTTACTTTTTTACTTGAGCGTGCACATGGAAATCCCAATCTAATGAGAATTTCTGCTCATGTGGAGAGTCCTATATATTTTAATCATTATAGATGGTTAATACTTTGTGATTAGAGTTGGTTTCTTAGTCTCTTATGTGTCAATATTGATTATATGTTTCTCTCTCCTCTCTCTCTTTTGCAATTAGCTAGTGCAGTATTTCCTTCTCACAATTAGGTCTTGGATTGTGGTTTAATACTACGTGGTATCATAGCCATTATTGTGAGGGAGTATTCACTTTTACTACAGGTTTATAGATCATATTTTATATCCCATAGAGAACTATGGATCAACCATCTTATTCAGTGATCTTGACACGCTTCAACTACGTTGAGTGGAAACCCAAGATAGAGCTTCTACTTCGAAGCAAGGGTTTGTACAGGATCACCATGAGGATTGAGTTCGATCCTACTTTAGACATAGAGAACTCAAAATAATTCAACATAATGGATAAAGCCTATGGGATATTGATCTGTAGAATCTCTCCAGATCTCCTCTTCCGTGTCGATAATTGCAAGACTCCTAACAATGTTTGGACAAAGTTCAAGGATATGCTAGGAAAGCAAGATAATCTACTAGGTCATCATTTGGAGAATGATCTACATCCATTGAATCCAAGAGATTTAAATACCCTGCAAGAATACTTTTTTAATTTTAAAACTTTTCTTTCTTATGTCAAGGCTTGTGGAATTGATAAGAAACATGAATAGTTAGTCTTTTCAATTACAAAACTAGGACTAGAGTATAATGTCTACACCTATTCTTTTCATACTATCGGGTTAGCTATGGGGTCTACATGGAAGATTCCATCCATAGATGATTTCATGGATTCAATTATCTATGAGAAAAAAAATCTCATCCAAATAGGGGAACTTAAGAATTCGAATCCCCATGTGCTTACAACTCAAGGAATTTCAAAGAGGAATAAGAAACAAAACAAGGGTAAGAAGGACCAAGAGAACAGGAAGGAAGCTAAAAAAAAGTCCACAGATGAGAGTTTGAGTTCCAAGGCATAAAAATGCAAGAAGGAGAAGACAAATTGCTCCTATTGTAAGAGGGGGTTCCATCCTGAGAGTTCTTGCATGAAAAATACCATAGATCTCATGGCACAAACACTTGAGAAAAATCACCTCAATGATTGTATTCCACATAATGCAAGGAAAAATCTATCATCAGAAAGAGGTAATGTTCATGCATTACCTACTATTTCATATTCTCCTAATTCTTGGGTGAATTATTTAGGGGATGGTCATCACATGGCCTCATCAGATATACTTTTTTCATGCTTGACGACTTGTTCCGGACCACTGATCTTCATGGGATATGATTATCCTGTAGAGGTGTGTGGTAGGGGTAGATTTGATCTAGACCATGGATTATTTTAGGATGTAATTCATGTTCTGAAGATTTAAGTGAATCTTCTCTCCATCTATCAAATCACTCATTTAGGTTCAAGGAAGAAGGTGGAGTTCACTCCGGACTCAGTTATTATTTCTGACTTGTCAGATGGTTAATCACCATTCCAGGCTGTACACCTTCTCTCACTTCACTTATAATATGATTATGTATCTCTTCTAACACATGATAATGAAGAGTCCATGTTGTGGCATGAGAGGATTGGGCATATAAATTTTAAATATTTATATTAGCTTAGTAAGGGTGGAATAGTAAATGGATTACCCCACATTCAATACATAGATGGAGTTTTTCAGGGTTGCATACTAGGCAAACATATTTAAGAGAAGTTCAAAACATGTAAAGCATGGAGGGAATCATCACTTCTAGAGTTGGTTCACAATGACATTACAGGTCCTTTCCCACACCCATCGATCAGTAAATCTAAGTATGTTCTTACTTTCATTGATGATTTTTTGAGATATACATGGGTCTATTTTCTCAAATTAAAATATGAGGTATTTGAGTGTCTTAAAGATTTCAAGCACCTTGTTGAGAACCAAATAGGGAAGAGGATTAAGAAGCTTCATCCAGACAATGGAAGAGAGTATGTGAATAAGGATGTTGAGAATCTTTGTTCAAAATTAGTTATATATCTGCAACACATAGTTCCATATACTCCACAACATAATGGGGTAGCGGAGAGAAAGAAAAGGATATTGAAAGAGATGGCCAACTATATGTTGTGGGATAGAGCACTATCGCCAAAGTTATGGGATGAAGATATCAACTATGCAGCCAAAATTCAGAATAGATTTAATCATAAATCATTCAAGGGAGTCACTCCATATGAGTCTTGGAGTTGGAATAAACCGAAAGTCACTCGCCTCATAATTTTCGGTTCTCGTGCATGGGATAGGATCCCTTCTGATAGGAGGAAATCTATTGAAGCTTAGAGTAAGGAATGTATTTTTGTTTGATATCTATAGGGAATGAATGGATACATGTTATATATACTACTTCAAATACACTATTAATTTAAAGGAGTGTTAAGTTTGAAGAGGGTCCTTCACATGTACTTCCAAAGAAGTCCACACCTTCATCTTCACCGCCACTAGTTGCAAAACAAATTGAGACTTATTCTGATAAAATTTATGATAATATATATGAGTATGGTATATATGATATGTATTATCAGAAAAAATAAGTTTCAGTTCTATATCATCGACCACGATGGGCACAACAAACTCTTCATGAAGAAGGTGATCTAGTGGGTGATCTTGTCGATCCAAGGAGAACCAAATCTCAGCTTGTGGAGCCTCTGAAAGATTTTAATACCATGGAGACATTTCTTCCTATTTATTTTTATATGGTAATTGGATCAGATACTTAGTCTTATAATAGGATAAATGAAACCCCCATTGAGAGGAAGCTATGAAATAGGACTACAATTCCATGATATATAACAACACATGGGAGTTGGTTTCTCTACCTTCCAACAAGAAGATTGTTATATGTAAGTGTATTTTCAAGACAAAGAGGATTTTTATGGACACATTATGAAGTATAAGTCTCATTTAGTAGATAAAATTTTCTCACAGGTACAAGGCATTGACTATGAGGATACTTTTGCACCGGTTGCCAAGATTGATTCCATTTGGTTAGCTCTAGCTATTGCAGCAACTAGAAAGTGGGAGGTACACCATATGTATGTGAATAATGCATTATTACATGGATATCATAATGAGGATATATATATGTAGTATCCATAGGGATATGTTCAGGATCCATCATTAGTTTGTAGGTTGAGGAAGTCATTCTACGGACTCAAGCGAGCACCTCGAGCATGGTATGCTAAAATGGACTCTAATCTTCTCTATAGAGGTTTTCTTAGATGTAGATCAGATACTAATGTGTATATGATGAGGAAAACATATTTTGTTCTAATGATAGTTCTATATTTATATTATTTACTCATCATAGGGAGCTTAGCCTCCTCCATTGTTGTAGTGAAGATCGCTTTGCATGACATATCTTTTATGATAGATATATGTTTGTTACATTACTTTCTTGGTATTGAAATGCCAGAATGATTCAAGAATCAAGATGTCTCGATAAAATTATGCCACATATATACTTGATAGATTTCATATGATCGATTACAAGCCATCTCCAACACCCTTTAAGTCAAGGGTTAGACTAGAGGATGGTGGTGCATCTCCTTTTGTTTATTGTACTAGATATCCGCAATTGGTGGGGAGTCTTATCTACCTTACACACTCTTGACCGGACATATCTTATGCAATTGGATTAGTTTCCAGGTACACGTAAGAGCCTCATGAGATTCACTAGAAGATAGCAAAGAGGATTCTCAAATATGTCAAGAGGACTACCAGCTTTGGTATACACTATGCAACATGATCTTCCTTAGATTTTCTTGGTTACACAAACTCAGATTGGACAGGAGATAACATTGATTGCAATTACACTTCAGGATATTTCCTCTACCTTGGATCAAGACCTATCTATTGATAAAGTAAGAAGCAATCAACAATTTATTTATCATCATCAGAGCCAGAGTACATGGGTTCAGTGAATGTTACTACTCAGGTTGTTTGGTTGCAACACTTTCTTACAGAGTTGGGAGTTCATTTTCATCGTCCGACAATTATATGTTGTGATAATGATAGTAATCGCAATATGTGTAGAGACCCATTTCATAGGAAGTGTACCAAGCACATCAAGGTTCATATGCACTTTATTCGAGCATAGATTCAAGATGGAGTCATTGATATGCAAAGTCTTTCATCGAATAAATTTTTTTCTCATTGATAAAAATTCTAGGAGTGAGGGATACATCGGCTTAGCATCTGAACATGTTAGCACGATTTTCTTGTTAGCAACATTTTTTGAGGAGGGGGATTTTGTTCCCACTAGGATTTCCCTCTTTACCTCACTTTTCTTCAGTTTTTATGCATCTATACTTGTACATGAGTGTAACATCCCGCTCTGGCGCACTTACCAAATTTATTCTTTGAGGACACTTGCTTGCAAGTGATCTGGACTTTTATGATGATAAAATTGTTCCTTCATTATGATGCGTTAAATTATATGACATGATGTGTTACTATCTTGAGGTAGACAGGTGTTGCTGACTCAGTTTCATTTAGTGTGCAGGGTTTCGGACCTTGCAGATGCAGAGGCATCGGTGGAACTCCCTTGGACTCCGGATTGAGTCAGGGAGTGGGTTATATGAGTTGTTTCGTTTATGATGATATTGTTTCATTTTGATGATATGCTATTGATCTTATGATATGTGTTGACATAATCTGACATGACGGTTGATGATGCAGGATGACGATAGCTTGCCGACCAGACTCACATATGGAGTAAAGGGGCCACACACGAGTTCGAGAGAGAGTGAGGGAGAGGTGTGGCAGCATCCCTGCCACAGCCTATTATCACTCCCGCCGTGGCTCGAACTGTAGGTTAACAATTACCTAGTTCGAGAGGACCCACGATACGTGAGGGCAGACTGCGACAGTCGCTCACGATTCGAACTGTAGGTTAATGATTACCTAGTTTG
>JASDQU010101251.1:0-90380 GCA_032191745.1 Picea mariana | reverse complement strand
TAGTTTTTAGTGATATTTAAAATTAGTTGATAAGTCTCAATAAACATTTAACTTACTTGTTTTTAGATGAAGTATTTATCTTATGCAACATAAATATTTTTGCAGGTTCTACTTCAAGAATTGTATGATGTTTAGAGGAAGCTAAAAGATCTTTGTTCTTCAACCATTTGAGTAGTAAAGAAAAATATATATATATATATATATATATATCATACATGAATAAGGGTTTATTTACAATAACCCAAGATTTAGTGAATAGATTCTTTGTTAAAGAGTTCAAGGGGTCAATGCAATAAGTTATTGTCAATATTATTAGATATTTGGCTAATTTCAAATTATAATCATCAGTCTCATTAAGTGTTGAAATGCTATCCCTTGTCAATGGCATTATGATGGTTTATAGAATATTCAAGTATGCTGTTATGACTAGGTGGTGTTAACTACGATTAATTAAATGCATCAGTTCATTACGATAATGGATACATTATGGCATTGCAATCATGAGGGTATTGATAATTTCAGTCGTTTTTATTTAGGGTGTGATGTTAATTATGAGGAGGGTCATATGTCGAGTAAATAAAAAAATAAAAAAATAGAAGAAAAAAAAAAAAAAATTGGAACTTTGCAACTGTCAATTGAATGGTAGTCGTGACTGGATGGGATTTTACAATGAGTACCTAACATGGCTTCATATTGTCGGGACTCATCATTGTGCACACCTCGGTTGTATTTCAGGGGGAGGTTTTGGGGTACATTCTCAACTACATACTTAGTGACACTCCCTTTTTTCCATTTTTCCTACTATTTAGGAGGACTTCTATTTATAGCATGTCTATTTTTAGCTGGTGGATTCATATATGTAATACCATGGGAAAACACCATGGGTTTCCAAAACCATGGGCTCATAAAAACCATTAGGAAAATTCATATTTTTTATCTACCATTAGGCCAATTCCTATTTTTTAGCCACCATTAGAAAAATTCCTATTTTTTAGGAGATAATTCCTATTTCCTTAATTTTAGGAGATATTTCCTATTTCATGGCTATAGAACATGCTTTAGTAAGAATATTAGCCTCCGAGGGAAGTTCACATTACTCATCTAATACTTGGAGTTAACTCACTTCACTTATTTAATGACTTTCCATAATTAGGAAATTCTCACTCAATTAGGACTTTAGTTCCATTCTTGAACTCTAGTCTTATTAGGAGATTTTTTATATTATGGAATGCATGTTGACTTCATGTAGAGTTCTCACTAAGTTTGTGCGTATAATTTTTACCTTCTATTTTTATTAGGAACTTTTGACTTTAGTTAATTGTTTCTATTGGGAAAAGTTATTTTTTTACTTGAGCATGCACATGGAAATCCCAACCTAGTGCACATTAATCCTCATCTAGCTGAGAGTCCTATATATTGTACTCATTATCAAGGATTAATATATTGTGATTAGATTTGGTTTCTTAGTCTCTTATGTGTGAAGATTGATTTTGTTTTTCTCTCTCCTCTCTCTCTTTTGGAATTAGCTAGTGTAGTATTTCCTTCTCACAATTAGGTCTTGGATTTTGGTTTAATCCTATAGATGCCAACTGCATCAGGATGTCTAATTGAGGTGATTAAAAATTTGTTTCAAAGATAAACCATAGGATAATATACTAGAAAAAGGATCATAACTATTTTGGATCATTATTGATAAGATATTGAGGTTGTAAGTTGAGGGTTTGGGTTAGACATCAATTAAGAATCAATGGAAATACCTCTCTTTTGTGGAGATGATAAAGATGAAATCAATCCCATGGAATGGTTGAGGATGATAATGAAATATTATTCAAATAATTTTTTAGAAGATTTTTTTTTTCAAACTGAAGCGTATACATGGTGGAAATTCTTTGATAAATATACCAAATTAAATGTCACATGGGAAGTATTTCAAGAATTTGTTTTAAAAAAATGGATCAACAACTTAAAAATGGAAGTGATTCATAAAATTGACGATAATTTAAAAGAAGAAAAATAAGAGATCAAGAAGAAGGGTTGTGAGCTATCTAAGATATGAGACCTTGATTAAGCATTCCTTAAGAAGATTCAAGAATTAAAGTAGGGAAAGAGTAGTAAAGGCATCTGTGAAAAGGATGAGTCAAGGGAAGAATTGAAAATTAAATATGAAGAAATATGTAGAATATGAAACCATAATGAGAAACTAGTGGTTTAGGTCAAGAGTTTGAAAGAAGAAAAGAAACATTGTTAAAAACATTTAAAAACAAGGATCTTGAACGAAGAGACTATCAAAACACTTGAAGCGGAAATGTACAAGAAAGTTGAGGAATATCTAGTTACTAATGAGTTAAAATAAGAAATGCAATCTAGAATTGAACAAGGATGTCAAAATTTTATAAATGGGGTCACATCACATCTTTCAAAGGAGAAATAAGACAAGATTCAAAAAGTTCATCAGGAGATCTGTAAAGAATTTGAACTCCATCTAGAGGATGTATATGTAAAATATGATGGTATTAACTCCAAGGCTAGAGTAATCAAAGACTAAGAAAAGAGAATAGAGTATGTCATTATCTCTTAAAACAAGATAGGTGAAATGGGTGTGCAGAGTGAAGTAAAACCATATCAACACCCTCATTACCAGGAAAGATTTCCAGAAAGATAGGAATGTTGTGTCTATTTCACCACTTGGGTGAGAAAACAAGGGCACTTGAAAGTCTAGTTGGGCATACTAGACAAGACAGAAGTTAGTGCATGAGTTAAACAATCCAAGCACATGAAATAAACTACTAAACAAATTAAAAACAAAGAAAGAAATAAAACTATAATGCATAAGAAACTTTGAACCAAAAACAATCTACCAAATGACCAAGATTATGCCACCAATGGATAACTATATTAGTTGGCAAAACATCGTAAGAAAGGAGGACTTATGAGTCCCTCTTCCTCCTTGGGAAGGCTCTTGAGTTCCCTAATGGAGAGCTCTTCTTACAATGGAAAACAACAAATCAAATGATGAAGAAATCAAAACCTATTCCCCCGATAGGTGAGTGGAATGGCCTATTGGAATGTTTCTAGAATGCTCCAAGGAGAAAAGAGGATTCTCAAGGGAGGATTGAGGCAGCATAACAATACTATGAAAATATTAAATTATTAGTGTGCCCATGGCCTCCATTTATTGCATGTCTTCAAGGCATTATTCAACTGGTTCTTGGTGTGAACAAGGGGCCCTTTAGGGAACCCTTTGGTCCTTGACTAGCCCCCCATTCGGATTTAGCTCAGATATGAGGGTCAAATAAAGTTGGGAGTTGGTCCATAAGTGGTTGAGTGGCCGACAAGAACAATAAATGCATCGTTCATAGGAGTGTGCGGCTTTTCTCATATACAGTTGCACATATGGCACATTGTGCACTCTATGGGATTCTTTGGTCCATGCACTGTGCACGCGCTTCCTTTAGTGATTCAATGCATGTCAATGTTTGCCCAATTGTATAGTTTTTACCTCTTGGAAATGCATTTTGGTGGTACAAGTGAACTAATAGGTGTTTGTAACTGTTGTATTTCTGTAACCATTTGTGTGCAATGTTGTGGACGAAATTTCATTGATAATAGATGCTCCCTAATGTGTGAGGTTAGGAGCATACGTATAGCCAAAATACATCAATGTTTCTTCTACTAGGAGTACCATTGTAAGGAAGAGTGTTGATAGGAACTGCAAGAGTGATCTGTCAGAGGGAGAGGGGAAACTGTGGGACCCAAATATTTCTCTAGGGAACAAAGAAAATATGTATACAAATGAAGTGGGCATGCCCCATTCTTGTGTCATGTAACTCAAAAGGTAAGACAGTAAGTGAAGTTGTATGCTGATGTAGATAATTGCAATTCCCTCCAGAGTGATTTGATAACGACAGATAACAATTCTGATGGTGAGCATACTTTCAAAAGAGGCAAGGATACCTGTAAGAAGTGTTGATGACTCATAGGCATTGATGGCCTAACAAATTAAGAGGTCTTCAACTAGTATAAAACAACTGCAATAGTTGCATAGTAAGAACCATCGTAACATGAGATTTTTTTGAAATCGAATTTAATGGGGGTAAATGACATGAGAGAGAAATGATGGCTCTCTCTGTGTCATTCGAGACTCCTCATTGTAAAGGTAATGAGAGTCAAGATACTATCACCATTTTAGAAACTATGCTGAGGTCAATAGACAGGGAGACACGACTTCAAGAAGCAAAGGGCTTCATGAAATCTTTGGAGATAAGATCAGGAACTAATAGGGAACATGGACGAAATCAAGAGGTGGTGAGACTCAATACTGCCCTTGGTTGGCGGTATGTTTGAAGGATGATTGGAAGCACCTGTAAAACTGTATCTAGTGTCAGGGGGGAGACTAGACATGGGGTTAAATTTTTCCAAAGGAGTGACAAAGTGGACAAACTCGGAGATCAGGGGTACATGGACGGTGGGATACTCGGGGATTATGGATGATGTCAGATAGTGGATACCCAAACCAAGCGCGACATGGGTTGCGTTGATAGAAAAATAAGGTTGTCAAGGGTGACGACAAAAAGCTAAGTAAATGATGGAAACAAAGGCTTTTTACAATTACAAAATAGATAAATAATAATTTTGGATGCGTGTACAGATACAGAAATAGGTGCCCCAGTGCAAGGTGGCTTGTCCTGTGAGGGCACAAGTTGTGTGCAAAACTGGTGGAGGGTGGAGGCCCTATGGGTGGGTTTCTGTATGAGGTAAATGAATGGAGGGAAATCTGCATATGGGAAAACTGATTATGGATAAAATGGAGGGTTAATGATACTGCGTAGGTGCAGTCAAAATAGAAATGAGATGAGATAACCTAGGATTCCATTGGGAAAGCTAGAAAAATGATGAGAAGGAGTATGTGGCTTATTCTCGGAAATGCGTAAGACTATTGGGACTCCCATCCCTAGGGAGTGAAAGAAGCATGCATGTCAAAGTGCCAAGGGGGAATATCAATGGGAAAACTCATGTGGGGAGAGTGCTACTGGGTGACAGCACCAAAATGTAGCAGAGGTGACAGTACTACAGAGATGGATGTAAGGACCCTAAAGGCGAATGTCGGAGGGTGTGATTGGGAGATGCAACTGATATTCAAAGGGAATGATTACATGCCAGTGTCGATCATATACCTAAAGGGGTTGTGTTGGTTTGCGATGACCAAGCACCTACACACATTAAAACAGAATACCCGATGTGAACAATATATGAAGATAAAGAATATATAACAATTATTTGATCATTTTGAATATGAGCATGTGTACCTAGACGTGATGGGAGAAAAATGCTTCCCCTGGGCCAAGTGCAGATGGTGACCCAGGGAATGTGACTGTGTAGGTGACGAGACCCTGATCCTGTGTCTGAAGATGGATCGGGAAACAAAGACTTTGAGCTCCTGTAATTGAGTATGGAAGTTTGGAAAAAGGGACTATATATGGTTGTGGGGCCCACAATGCCACCTCATTTGTACTAACTTCTATAGTGAATTGACAAGAGTATTTGGAGGAGTTTTGAATATTAAAGGAGTTCAAGTTGATGGATCCAAGATTTGTGAGAGTCAAGTTAGTGCTCCCATCCTCCTGCATAGTAGATAGTTTCTTTTTCTGCTGACAGAGGACTTGGTGGGGGAGATCTGGGGGCACTATGAGTGTCAGTTATGTCTTTTTGTATTTAAATAGCACTGTGAGCCCATTTTGTATAGGGTAGTTTGATACCCATTTTGTACCTATAGGGGTGAGGGGACTCACTTGCGTATGGGCGATGTGTATGTTGTACTTTTTTGTAACATTTATGACACTTTAACCGATATATATATATATATATATATATATATATATATATATATATATATATATATATATATATATATATATAGATATAGATATAGATCTTTGGGATCTTTCTGATATTTACATGTGTTGATATTTTGTGATGTTTTATGATGTCTAATCTATATGCTGTGATCGATGTTTGATGATCTATGTATATGTAATGATGTCGTGATGTGATAAATGCCAATCTAACACTAGGTTAGCCATGTTATCTTCTATTTGATTAAATTTTCGTGAAATATGTGTAAATGTAATTGAATCAAAGTTTTGAGATTAGATTCTAACTTGTAGGTATTTGCGAAAGAGGCAAGGATCACGGACACGATATACATTGTTGAGATGAAGGACGACAAGCTAGGAATCTAATAATATGCTAAGGTGATGAATGTGGTGGTGACTGGCCTTGGTGAGGAGACAAATAACGGTGGTGTATTCTTCTTGGTTTTTGGTGGCTAAGCCCAAACATATGCCGTTGGAGTGGAGCAGTTCATGTGAGTGGGTGTAGAGGGCCCAAGTGGCCGAAGCGAGATTCTGTGTCTAGCCGCTAGCTCCATCAGCATAATTGATGTGGTATGTCGATGGATGATGAATCTATCAAACATGGATGGTAGATCAGACATGAGGAGTGGAGGCAAAAACAAAAGACTAAAAACTCTACAAATGTGTCCAAAGAAAAATCCTAGTGTAGAATGACTATGCTCAGGTGTAAAACTTATTTAAGTACAACCCGTTGATAGGTTATTTGAGAGGATAGCCTTCAGGAGAGGTCGGGATGTATGTGTCTTTAGTGAGGTGGTGTTGGACAATGTAGGGTCCATGCCATAATGACTCAAATTTCCCATGGCCGATAGTATCGTGAGATATATCGTAGGCTAGGACGAGATCTCCTTCGTTGAATGAGTGAAGGTTGACATGGAGGTCAAAGGTGGATTTGGACCTTTTTTTAGTTGCCTCATTGTTTTGTAATGAATACCGATGAACTTCATCCAACGACTCTAACTTTAGCAAGCGCTTCTCCATTAGAGCAGGGTTAGGTAATAGCTTGATGGCGGTGCGCAATGTGGGAATTTCGCACTTGATGGGGAGGGTGGATTCGATCCCATGGACAATATGAAATAGTGTAAAACCAATGGCAATTTTGACTACCGTGTGATAAGCCCATAATGTTGAAAACAACATATGATGCCAATTGTCTTATGTTTGTTGACAGTGCATTGCAACATGGTTTTGAGGACTTTGTTAACAACCTCGACCTATACATTGGACTGAGGGTAGTATGGGGAGGAAAAATCATGGGAGAATCCTAACCTTGAGGAGATTTCGAAGAAGATATCATTCTCAAAGTGTTTACCGTTATCAGAGACTAATTGTAGGGGAATTCTGAAATGGGTGATGATGTGGTTGAAGAAAACACGCACTTCTATGTCAACAGTATTGTTAAAGGTAGGCATGGCTTTGGCCCATTTGGTGAAGTAATCAACTGCCACAACGATGTGCTTGTGTCCATTACTATATGGAGGATTTCAAGTCATGAAGTTTATGCCCCATTTGTAGAAGGGGTCAGCAGTGATGACTGGATGTAGAAGAACAGGTGGCTCTCATGCTTTCTTTGCATAAAGCTAGCATTTGTCACATCGCTTGATAGCATGGATGAAGTCATGAAACAGTGTAGGCCAGAACTATCCTACTTGAATAATTTTTTGGGTGGTGGACATACCTGAGAGGTGGTCACCACAAGTGTCGCTATGGCAATCGTTCAAGACTTTTTCTTCTTCGTCGATGCTCAAACATCGACGGAGTATGGTATCGACCCCATGTCGATACAATACGTCTCCGATGAGGAGGTATCGAGGGGCCTGATGGTGATCGCGTCAATGATCATCGCGAGAGAAATGAGACCCAAAATTTTGTGTCTGAAGGTAGATGAGAAGGTTGCCATACCAAGGGTCATCCAAGGGGATGTAAAAGAGGTGTTCGTAGGTAAAATCCATATTGACAGGTGAATCTTTATCGTTTGATGGAAATGTCGTGATGAATTCAGCGAGAACAAGTGCTTTCTTGCTTTTGGGATTTGAGAACTCTAGGTCGTATTCCTGAAGGATGATGATCCATCTGGAAAATTTTCCATTAATCTGTCGTCGACTAAGCAAGTAGTGCATGGGGTTGGAATCTTCCACGACTTTGGTAGTGAGAAGAAGGATATAGTGACACAGTTTTTGAACTACGAGGACAACTGCAAGGGATAGTTTCTCATCATGATTGCAATTAAGGGGTGGTCCTGAAAGGTTTTTACTGATGTAGTAAATAACATGCTCATGTCCATGATCCCCTAGTTGGATGAGTACTCCTGCTACTAAGATGGTCGAGGCTGACAAATATAAGATGTAATCGCAATCATAATTTGGAGGAATAATCAAAGGGGAATTGGATAGCGTCACTTTTAAATCCTCAAAAGCGGTTTGGGCATGTTCATCCCATAGAAATGGGATATCATGATGCAGTAAGTGAAGGAAACCATCCGTGCGAGTGGCGTAATCTGGACAAAGAATCGTAAAAAGTTGGCTTTGCCTTTTAGGCTTTGCAATTGGTGCAAATTCCTAGGTGGTGGAATTTCTGTGATAGCTKKGACCTTAAGGGGGTCCACAGTGATGTCATGTTGGGAAATAATGAACCCAAGGAAACGTTTTGTGGCGACACAAAATACACACTTGAGGGGGTTCAAGAAGATATTATACTGGCGACATCATTGAAAGACAACTTGTAAGTCATCTAAATGTTGAKTTCAATTCTTGCATCGAGCAGTGAGGTCATCCAAGTAAGCGAGGATGATGCGAGCAAGATCGTGGAACACATAATTCATGGCCCGTTGGAACGTAGCACCTACATTTTTTATTCCAAAAGGCATGAAACAATAAGCAAAAGTACCCCATTGGGTGGTAAATGTGGTTTTATACTGATCTGCTGGATGGATTTAGATTTGATTATAGCTGGAGAACCCATCCATGAAGGACAAGGCCTCGTGGTGGGAATAGTCATCGATAATTTGGTCAAGGAGAGGGGTTGGGAAGTTGTCTTTAGGACAAGGATGGTTGAGATCGCGGAAGTTGGTGCAGACGCAAATAGTGCCCTATTTTTTGTTAACAGCGACGGGGTTGGGGACCCATGAGGTATAAGCGATGGGGTATCTGAACCCAACAGTGCGTAACTTGTCAATTTTGTCTTTGATAGTCGTGACTTTATATGGGTGAAGTGGAATTGCTTTTGACAAACTGGGGTGACATCGAGCCATGTGTCTATGCAATGTTCAATGATAGAAGGATCAAGGTCAGGCATCTCTGTATACGACCAGGTAAAAATATACCGGTATACTTGAAAGAGAGCTTTGTAAGTTGTGAGTTCCTCAGGGGAGAATGTGGCACCAATGGTGATTTCTTCTATGATTCTTGGTTTGATGGAGATGTCGATTTTGACATTGGGGGAGATGTTAGCCATGTTGTCTTCTTCAAAAGCATCAGGGGCAAGGATAGAGTTGTTGAACCAGTCTATATGCCCTGACAGAATAAAATTTTTGGCTTAGATTGCACATATGGAGGCTTGGCTAGGACGGTCAAAGGCTTCTTGTGAGAGAAAAACTACTCTGTGATGGAGCGCATTCCATGGGAAATCGTGAGTAGTGAGGTCCTCCAAGATATCTTTGTTGCAGTGGAAAATGCGAGAATATGGGGGATTCGGGGAGGTAACATGGGTGGTTGTCACCATGTGATTGTATTCAAGTGGTGAATACATAGAGGGGGTATCACAACTATGGTGCGATGTCTCGCTTGACATAAACCAAATGTCCAGACACTGTGGGCTGTAAACTGTGGTAGGGGGTAAAATTTCCTGGGGGAAATGAACCAGAGAATTGGGAGGATTTGGGGGAACATACTCAAATAGTCTATCCATGAACCATGGAGGGGTGGGAAGTGACTCAGGTTTAGGAGAGATGATGTGAATAGTATATAGAGAAGGAATAGGGGGAATCACTTGCATCACAAGAGGTGAGGTGGTCAAAGGAGTTTGAATAAGAGTTATTTGACGACACATGTATTCAATGATCAAAGGACATTGGTACATGAAATGAGAAAAGGAGTCACAAAGAGAGAAAAGGAATCTCATCCATTCGGTGACTGAGGTCGATACATAATTGATTTCGGTGATGTGGGTACCTGAAGGTGTTGGTGGAGAGGGATCTTGTTGAAAGGTTTATCGTACCATCCTTAGTGTCTGTCAAAAATGAGGTAGAGTGGGGAAATGATGAGTGTAGTGGCCATACTCTGAAAAGATGGCACACGTGAATTTGGTTCGCAACCCTTTACTTCATGTAGTAGGGGACATTGTGGTAGTACTAGGGGTGCTTGGTGAAGTGGTGAGTGATGGGGTTGCTCAAGGGAGTTGAATCAAATTGTGTAATTTAGGAAGGGAAGGAAATCTATTAGTGGGGTGTCCCTCTCTTTCGTAAAGTGCACAAGGAGGTTGAACTCGGGGAGGAAGTGGAGTGGTGGGATCTTTCTTCTTACTTCTTCCCCCAGTTGTAGCAGTGTTGTTGGAAAGTGGGGGTGTGGGTGGTGTGGCCAGAGTTAGTACTAGAATCTGCATCGGGATTCCCTCTGACTAAGGAGGGAGGGATGGTTGAGGAACCATCAAAGGTGAGTGTAGATACCATACATGGATGGCGAGCACCATTTTGGAAAGGGTAAGCATTGCAGCTACCTAAAATGCTTGTACTCCTGGTGGGGGGTAGAAGAAGGGGATTTGAGTGATGGCTTGAGGAATTGTCTCCCAAACCAGGATTTACTCCTAGAGGAGGGTGAAGTCAGGCATAAGTGGTGTAGTAGGGTTCTCAGGTAATCCCTAAGGTAAACTGTCTTCAACTGGTGGGACATCGAGGGGTGGAGAAGCTTCAGTGGGAGGAATGGTATCTTCGATTTGAGTTCCATTAGAAGATACGACACACACTTGTGTTGAGGGGTGTATGATAGGTGGTGCTCCATGGTATGCCCTAGCAAGGATGGGTCCTGGAAAATTTTGGGGCCCATAGCCATGAGTCGATACGCGTCGGAACTGGTGCGGACAAGAGGTAGGATCTTATTGATGTTGGAGTAGTGGTTAGGCTCGTAATGTGAAACTTGGTCGATGGTGATGATTATTCCGTTGTGGGGGAACATCATCATTTGAAACACAGAAGAGACCACTGCCTTCATAGCATACATGTAGCTATGTCCAAAAAATATGTTGTAATCGAGTGGGGCGTCGATAACCTCAATGTCGATAAGGATGGTTTTGCCCCCAAGTTCAATGGGGACATTTTGAAAGAGCCCTTCAGGGGAGGATGGTCGACCATCATAAGCTCTTAAAGTGATGGCGGATGCTACTAGCTCAGGGGAGCCAAGTTTTTTCCATATAGTTTTAGACATGATACATGCGGATGCACCTTCATCAATGATACATCGATGAACCGTGATGTTCTGAATCTTGACCGGTATCTGGAAAGCTACCAAAGCAAGGAGATGAGGTTCCCTACTATCTAGATCAAATGTGATAAGTCTATTATCAGCTGGGTTGACTTCCCCCAAGGCAGAAAGCAGTGATTTTCATTGCGTTAGACAGGTTTGGAAGACCTCCAATACTAACATGGTTGCAGGGGAATGTGCCAAGTCATCGACTAGACTGTAATTATGTGCCACCCTAGCCTGAGGTTTGTTGACATTCCATCATAAAGGGATGCGAGGGATATGAATGGCAGGTTCATTGTTATGGCATGGAATCGTCAAGGGTTGTACGGATGTAGCTGGAGCGGCTTCCAAAGTGGTGGGAGTAGATTTAGGGGGTGCATTGTATTGACGACCGCACATTTGTAGAAGAATTTTTTCTTTGCTAGTGAGGAGGATATTGCGATCAACCGGATTTTCAGTGTTTTGATACTGACCCATTTGTGGTGGGGTGGGATGTACCTCTTGTTGGGTATTCATCACACCTTGGTGTGGAATAGGGTTTTGAAACACGGTCAGGGGTGGTTGTTGCAAATATTGTTGTGGGGCCTATTGAGGGGCAGGCGGCACTAGAGGAATTTGCACCTTCATGGATTCTTTCATCCATTTGAAGTCGAAAATTTGGGGGAAATGGTGAGTATAATGACCATGCTCAACGCAAAGAGCGCTAGGGAATTTCGTCTGGAGGTTGTTGTTGTTTTTCCTCCCTTGGCATTTGTTTTTATCATCCCCTTGGGGGTTCGGGTTACCCTGATTCTGGTTTCCCCCAACAAGTTGGTTTTGTTGTGGGTTATTTCCCCCTGGTCCTAGGTTATTGTTGTTTCAGTTTTTAGATTTATTTTTGGAATTATTCGGCTAATGGGTCGTATTTTTCRTATTAAACTGTTCAAAAGTATGAAATTGTTGAATGAGAGAGGGTTGAAGAAAGTTAACACCGGTGTGTGGTTGTCCCTTTGGAGGAKCCATTGGCTRGGGAGGGCCAGGAAATGGAAAATATGGATTATGGTGTGGTAATGATCCAGAAGGTGCATAAGAAGGCGAAGTGATTTTTCTTGTGCCCAGGTTATATGTTTAGGTAGAGGGGGAACATGGACTTGGTTGAGAATTCGGGTGSATGATGGGTGCCGACAAAGGTCCACTCATGGGTGGAGGGGGAGAAAAAGGATACGGTTGTTGGTAAAGGGGAGGAGGGTAATAAGACGACCCTCCATATATCGACGAATATTGGGGTGTACCATACATAGGTGGTGGTTGGATGTACAGGTTGTGGTGTGTTGTGGTACCAATCAATCCATCCACCGCGTGAGACATCCCAGGTTTGTCCTGGCCGAATGGTACAGGTTTTGGTGCATCAGGTATTACTGTGTATAAATAACCTGACTGAGCATAAATGAGGTCATACTGTTGATCCTTCCTCATGGCTTCCTCTTGGTTTTGGGGGAAGGTGGATACCACATCTTTGGAAAGTATAGAGACGAGTGATTTGAGAAACCAATCGAGATGTTGTTCTTTAGTGGTTTCTTCTTTACATAAACTACGTCTCTGACACCATTCGTGAATGTGGTCATCAATATGTGTAGCTGAGGTTTGTTTGCACTCGGAGAGAATTTCTAGACCAGTGTCATGACGAACTGGTAGTTGAAAGAAGGCCAAGAATGCTTTGTCGAAGGATTCAAAAGTCACATGGGACCCTGATTTTTTGTCCACATACCATTTGGTTGATGGACCAGTGAGTGTGCGCTGAAATAACCTTAAGTGGATGGATTCATCCATGATGTTGTTTGAAGAGCACCATCAGTGGAAGGTCATGACATGGTTGGCGGGATCTTCCTCCGATTTTCCTTCAAATTTGGGAATGTCTGAAGGTAGTTTGGTAGGAATATTGGGCCATGTGGGGTCATGCAATATAGGATCATTTGTGAGTTTACTCAAATCAGGAATGTTGAGAGACACCAAATATATCATGGGGGTTGGTGGTGGAGGATTAGTTCCATCCATGGTGTGAACAAGTAGTGGACCTGACCCTTGAGGGGGATTTGATGGGGTTGTACTTCTCCCTTGAGAATAAGTTTTCCCCCTGCCTCCTTGTGAAGGAGAGCTAGTGGATGGATGGCCTTGGGAAGTGGACCCAAGTAAAGTGGAACCAAGCAAATATGATCCCAAAATAGTGGCACTCACAGGGGTGTGAGATGGTTGAGTCGGTGAGTTGGAAAGACTAGGAACTCCTAGAATAGGAGGGAGATTCTGAAAGCGTCTCGAACGACGAGGATTTTTGTGGGTCCCCTATGATGTCCGAATAGCAAAGTGAATGTGTGAAAATGGTGATGAGAGCAATAAATGAACAAGAGACTTGTATAATTTGGACCTTCACAATATATCTAACAATTGCATGTAATCAAATATGAATCATACATAAATAAATTGTAAATAAGAATGCATGTGGGTAGGTGGATTTTGTCCACATGGGAGAACAAAGAAAATAAATTCTCATGTCCTAAAAAGACATATTGTCCTTCCTCTGAAATAGCACTGGACCTTCCAAGAGAACTCAATAGTGGGGTCTGAAGCCACCAGAAGAGGAACTAGTGAAGGATAAAATAATCAATTATAATGAGGGGTAGAGGGTGCATATCTTGAAAGAGCTGGTGATATTTCCCAATAGCCACACAAAATCCATTCAAGGTGAAATTGCAGCCCACAATTTCCACATGGGTAGATGTCCTAAATGTGGCCACTAGGTACCTCGGTCAAAGTGCAGCATTTAGATTTTCGGCCTCAAAAATGGGTCATTTGTTGGATCCCTTCCAAGAGTTGGGTGACTCAAGGGGGTACGCATAGAACAACCAGACCTCAGGCTTTGACCCTTCACAGGTATCTTCTTGCCTTATGTTGTAGGAACATTTGACTTGGAGGATTTTAAAGTTCCCTATTTGTCAACTTCTAATGTTTGAAAATTTGAGAACCAGATAATGGGGGCTTATTTGGATGCCTACCCCCGAGATCCTACCTAGACTAAAAAATTTATTTTGGCACCTCCTGTGGAGGAAAAATTAGTGACTTTTTAGAAAAAAATTAGATGTGGTGGGTTGAGAGATTGGGGGTGTGAACCAATCTCATTTTCAATTAAGTGGGTGTGGATAATTTATTCAAGAAATAGTGGGAAATTTTGAAATTCCTTTGGGGAAAACCTACTTCAACCTCCACAATTCAAGATGAAATTATGTGAGTGAGGAGTGACTTTGTGTGAGAGAAAGTGAACAAATGTGCCAAATTTTTAATAAGTTAGGTGTGAATTTGCAACATGTGGTCCTTACAAATATTGGTTACCTATCTTACTAGATGTCACTGGTACAACCTTACAGAATTTTAAAATCCCTAAAGAACTATCATGTGGACATATGGGTCCTTACCAATCCTTTAAACTCCCTAATGTTGTTTACACTAAGAAACCTTTAAAAACCTATCCTAGATTGCAAGCATGTGGGCATGTATGGGCCCGTTACTTTGATCTTTAAACTCTCCTAGTGATGTAAACTATGAAAGTAATTTCAAGAAGCTATCCTAAGTTTGCAACATGTGGGCATGTATGGTCCCTTACAAATTTAAGATGATTTCAAAGAGAAACTAAGAGGAACACTAGGGGGGCTTTGTCCTCTCCTAAATATTTTGTTAAGGGAGATGAAATGTCCCCTTAACCACCTTTCTGATTCTCAATATCGCTCTATGGTGTGAGAGAAGAGCATACTCAATTATTAAAGTTTATTTCTAGTCCCAATGCAAGTGTTTTTATATGTGATAACAAAGAATCTCAACTTAACCTTTGCAAATCAAACAATCCATAAACCAAAGAAAAAGAGGAGAAATGTGGTTCCTTTTACCCCCTAAGTGCCTATGTTTAACTAACCTTTCATATGGGAAAGGAATCTAAGTGGAGTGCATTTACAAATTGCATGAAATCAAGATTTTGAAATCTAGGGGCCTTCAAATCATTACAAAAACTCTTACAATTTTGAAACTCTGGATAGGTGCACGGGTTACAGTTCAGACACAAGTGCAGTGGGTGCACAATGTGCAGAATGCGCAAAGAACCAAATACCTTTTGGTGCACAGTGCACAGAATGCGTAGAGAACAAAAGTAGTTTGATCACACGGTGTGTTGAGTGCGTGTCTGTGGGTTGAAATACCCGCGCACGTTATGATACGCGTCCGGGGGGGGGGGTGGTGGGGGCGGAATTTTAAGTGAAATTCTCCTCCTTCAGCTCCAAACGTAGCTCTTGACAAGTAAGGCTAGGATATTTTTGGTACCTACAAGGAAAATGGGTCAAAAATAAGTTCTCTCAAAGCCCAAATATGGAGGAAATTGATACATTTTCCCAAGTATGGTCACCAATCTGTTGTGTTTGTTTCGTCACTTAGGTGAGAAAAATAAGGGCGCTTGCAAGTCTAGTTGGGCCTGCTAGACAAGACATAGGTTAGTGTATGAGTTAAACAATCCAAGCACATGAAATAAACTATTAAACAAATTAAAAACAACTAAAGAAATAAAACTACAATTCATAAGAAACTTTGAACCAAAAACAATCAACCAAATGACCAAGATTATGCCACCAATGGATAACTATATTAGTTGGCAAAACACCATAGAAAAGGGAGGACTTATGAGTCCCCTCTTCCTCCTTGGGAGGGCTCTTGAGTTCCCTAATGGAGAGCTCTTCTTACAATGGTAAAAAAGAAAGCAAATGATGAAGAAATCAAAACCTATTGCCTCAAGAGGTGAGTGGAATGTACTATTGGAATGTTTTTAGAATGCTCCAAGGAGAAAAGAGGATTTTCAAGGGAGGATTGAGGCAACATAATAATAATATGAAAATATTAAATTCTTAGTGCACCCATGGCCTCCATTTATGGCRTGTCTTCAAGGCATTATTCAACTGGTTCTTGGTGTGAACAAGGGTCCCTTTAGGGCACCCTTTGGTCCTTGACCAGCCCCCCATTCRGATTCAGCTMAGATCTGAGGGTCAAATCAAGTTGGGAGTTGGTTCATAAGTGGTTGAGAGGCCGACAAGAACCATAAATGCGTCGTTCACAAGAGTGTGTGGCTTTTCGCGTACACAGTCGTGCATATTGTGCATTGTGCTCTTTACGGACATATTTGGCCTGCGCACTATGCACGTGATTCCTTTAGTGATTCAGCGCATGCCAATTTTTGCCCAATTTTATATCTTTTGCCTCTTGGAAATGCATTTTGGTGCTGCAGGTGAACGAATAGGTGTTTGGAACTGTTGTATTTCTGTAACCATTTACGTGCAATGTTGTGGACGAAATTTCAGTGATAACAATGAATATTGATACCATCGTTATTAGGGAAGAAGATGGAATACTAGTGGATATTCATGGAATTGGGAATCACAAAACCATTATTTATAAGGATATTATCAAAAAAAATTGGATAAGTTACAACAACAATCCATGTAATCAAATGAAGTAAAATTATACAAGAACCAAGCATCAAGGATTAAGACTAAAAAGAATTGATTTTATATGTATGGGTCATCATCAATGGAAATATTAAAGTAAGAAAATAAGAAAAGTATATTACTTGGTTTCATAACATGTAAAATAATTAACAACAAATCTTTGAGGACAAATATTTTGAAGGAGGTTAATGTGGTATGATCCCAAGGGGGGGACATATGGGATTAAATGTACATGTAATGGGTAAATGTATATTTAATAGTGGTTTTTCTAATAATAAAGGGGCCACATGTGTAATGTGTCAATAAGTATATATAGACATCATGCAATCATTATTGATAACATGTGACTTGGATGTATGAATGTATTAGGATATTCGGAGGAGGTTCTCCTATCCCTTAAGGATTTATTTTGTAACTCATCTCTATTATATATCTTGGATTTGTGCTACATTATCACATTGGTTTACATGGTGTTTACTTCTAGTTTATTATGATATTTTAAGGTTTTCATTCATACAAAAATATGACACGAATCCATGGGAGAAACATAACATAAAATGATAAACAATATATCTTAAGCAATAAATTCTCTCTCATAGTGACCTTATTCCCATTTTTCAAACATGGCACTCTATATGCTTCTAGATGAGGTGTACTCTTCAAATTCAATTTTTGAACAACTTCAATAGACACCATTTTTTTTAACTACCACCATCAATAACCAAGTTACAACATTTATCTTATATCTTGCATTTCATTATGAATATTGTCTTCCTCTTTTCTGGTTCTTTGTCAACCTTTTTCTTAGGTTGCAACAATATTTTCATCATTATCAAATTTCCCCTTTATTTTGACCCTGTATCATTCATTTAACTTGCTACTATCGCTAATTCTACTTTAGTAATATAAGTTCTTCCCTTTTATCTTCTTCTTTCACTTGACAATTATGGGAAATAAAATTCCATATGGAATTTCACTCCACATATGAAGAAAAAATATTTAAATATGCATTCTCGATCTCTACCTCTTGTTCTCCATTTTCTTTTGTCAACATCCAATTTTATTCTAGGAGACTGATCCATAGAGCTAGACCTTTATTCACATTCTTCTTCCTTCTTTTGTTTCATTTGGCCTCTTCCAAGTGCTTCGCCTCTCCTCATGGTCTACTAATTTCTTTGCAATTTCTATTCAATTTTCAAGGAAACTTGATAATCCTCTACAACAACATGAAAATATAACACATCAAATTCATATTGACAGGAATAACTAAAACCATTCACATAATTGGCAATGGATTATACACCCTCTCCATTTTTTTATAGATGTTATAGAGCATTTATAGAATTCCTTGGTGTATTATTTTATAGTTATCTTCAATTACTTCAAATTCTACAATCTTCTTTATAGATTCAAAGAAAAAACTACAAGTATACATTTTTTTTTCAACTTTTCTACCATTCCCTTCTAAACTTTAATTCTCTCTTTTCCATTATACTCCATTTCTAATTGCAACTTATCCTAGCATAAGTAATCATGCATTTTTTTCCTTGTGCAAGTAAACCTAACCCTCGTAGGATATTTACTTTGTTCAAATTCAAAATATTTTTTCATTCTCCTCTCTAATTTATTAATTCCTCGATGTTTAAAATTATAGAATAAATAGAAGTTTTAGTTCAATGTTTAACTCCAATAAATTTAATCACTCTGATTATTCTCTCTTCCATCATCACATGATCTTGTAGTTCCTCTCTGTCAGTCTCCATCTCTACTTGATTATCATTATCACCTATTGTGATTGCACCTCTTCTTTTTTCTTCTTCCATATCATCAATTATGGTCATAATTGTCATCATCATTGATGTTAGATCATCTATGACATCTACATATTATCTTCTAGGATTTTGAAAACATCTTTCTCTTTGTGCCATATCTAAAATTATGTTTGTATCATGAAAACAACTCTATGTTTGTTAACTCTCCACTTCCACACCATCCATGGCATCCTCAGTTGCTACCTTTGGCAATTCTACCTAACGTTCATCTCTACTACAATTGTATTCCACTTAGGAGTCTTAAAATCAAGATTGAATCAATATGGTATGAATTGATGCAGTAACAAGGGGGATTTAATTATAGTCACATAGTGAAATAACTCAGAACAATCCATAAAAATATAAATGCATTAAATAATAATAGACATTACATACACACAATCTATAATATATTATCATAGTAAGATTATGACATAGACCTTCATCATCAAAATCTACAACTTTTTAAAATAAATGGCCAATGATATCAAGCCTTATTACATTCACAAATAATATGCATAGCTATTTGGATCACATAGTATCACCAGCAACTACAATATMTTGTATAATATCTTGTAGAATATATAACATTGACCTAATTCCCTTTAGTGATTCGTATTCGACATCAGGGAGAAAATGGATTCCATGCATGTGTCATAAGATAAACATGGGAATTCTTCTTACTTGCATAGTGTATTTGGTTGTGTCAAATAAAGGAAGTTATCAATGTGAAGGGATTATAATAATGTCCCTTCCTCACTAGGATGTTGTCATCTCCAAATTATTGACAACATCAATCACCATTTAGGTAGTTAATCTAAAAATCATGAAACTTAATTAGAGCATTGTAGTATTAAATATGTATTTTTGAATTGTTTCATAGATGTCGAACATACTCAGAGTGGGATGAAAAAACTTTTCATTAATAAGGATTTATCAAAATATTTCATCTTACTATTATGTCGATGTTAAGGGAGCATTTTAATCTATAATATTGACTTATATTTGTATAATCACTAACAATTATTATTATTATTATTATTATTATTATTATTATTATTATTAGAGGCGTGACCTTTATGTCAAAAACTTTTATCAATTACATTACATATTTGGATTTGTGCTCATTATTTTAATCATGATAGAATATTAGCAATTGTACAATGTAACATCCTCAATTTTGATCCCCACAAATTATAATGTAATTGTATAAATATCAGTCAGGCTGGTGAGATGATATGTTCGGGGTAAAGATCTCATATTGATTAATATGGACGAGGGTCAAACTATTTATGTACATTGAAATGATTAATAAAAGTAGTAATTGTTGGTTATGATGCGAAAGGGATGATAACAATGGGGACCTATGATTCCACAAGAGAGTGGTATTCATGTGTATTAATCCAAACCCACATTATTGAATTTTATTATCATTGTGAATAAACCTTCTATTTTTTTTTTGAGTGTTCCCAAAGCCAATCATTAAACTTATGTAAGAGGTTGGGTGTGAGGAGTCACATCCCATAGTTATTAGAGAGAATGGGCATGAGTAGAATCATATTTTGAAAGAGCGAGAGTCAATAAAGTAAGGGAAAGAGAAGGAAATTTGTATACAGAAGGGAGGACGGGTTTTACATGCATTTTTTGGGAAACAAGAGAAGAGTTGAGTGTTGGAAAGAGCAGCAACCATGTTTCTCTTGAAGGCAACCATTATTGGGCTATGTGTGTACTAGAAATGCAGCATGTGTTCTTGTAAAAAAAGGTTTTGAGCATGTAGTGGATTTTCCTATTGAGGAAATGGATCAAGAGACTTGTGAAGGTTGCTATGAGCACTCTTGAAATCGTTGAGAGTTCATAGAGTCCCCAACTGAGAGATTCTTGGAAAACCAAGAGCACTGGAAGCCCTCATAAATGAATGGTATAGCGTGATGGATTGATATCAGTGAAGGGGGTACATTGCTTGGCATGTGCAAGTTGTGGGGAAGAGATTCGATGGATTGGAACTATTTTAGGAGTAGAACCTAAATTTTGGGTTGCTGAGTGTGGAGAGTGGAAACACAGGAGAGACATACCTCCTTGTGGACTCATATCCTCCTGCTATTGAGATAAAATAAACAACAATGCATATGGCTAGGAGGTTTATCCTTCGTAAGCGGCTAGTTGGTTATGTTTTATAAATAGATAGGTGTTATATTTTTTTTATTATGATTATTCCACTATGTAAATGAACATTTGAATGATGTCTTTGTTTTCTATGTGCTTACTAAATGAAATCAACATTTTTATAAATGTCGTTAGATGTATGAGTAAATCAACATGTTGTTTGTTGTAATTTTTATGGGTCTGCTACCCTTTGGTTTTATTTTATATATATGGAGAATTTTTAAATTTGTATTTAGTAGGCTAAGTCATTTTTGCAATGACATGACTCAACTTGGAAGCCGAGTATGTTACATACAATCATCTTTATAAAATATTTATCATTTCCATGGGGACTTCTAAAATCTAATGGATTTACTAATCCCATGTTGATTTAATAATGTATTTACTAATCCCATGTTGATTTAATTGTGGATTTTTACTACAGTTCCTCATATGTATTTGGTTTAAATAATTTCAATGGTTATTTTTAGAGGAATTGGGTTTTAAATCAAAACCCTTTTCTCTGTGATGTTGTCATAACACGCATGTTACCATTAACATGAGAAGAACTATGTCAATTCATGACATATATATATAAAAAACAGGACACATGGAAAACATATTATCTTACGAAGAGAAGATTACAACTTAATGAAGTATGGTACCATTACAAGATTAAATAGATTAAAAAAATGTGGAAATGAAGGAGAATAATTCATCAATAAACCATTTCCCATTCAATATTTGGTATAGAATAAGATTATAGAAAAACTATGGAAAACAAACTTTATATAAACCCAATCATTATGTTCATAGAACAACATTAACTTGAAGAAAAAACTTTTTTCATAATAAGACATAATTTATCAATTCAAGTGATACGACACAAGTTTCCAAAGAGACTAACCAAATAAGAAAGAGTGAAAATGTTGTCGCTAGTCTAAAGAAAAGACAAGATAAAAAAAAAAAAAAAACCAAGAAATTAGAATAGATCATAATAGATGGCTTAGTTTCATATATGAGGAAAATTCCCTTTTTATAGTTTTACATAGCTTCAAGTGTCATTATTACTAGACCAAGTCAAAACCTATTGTAAGAATGCACACATAATTAAAAACTAGGAAATGAATCATATTATATGCTCATTCATGTAGATCAAGGAAATAAAGTGATTATTCTAACTAATTATACATCCAACACATCAATACTAATTTTAAATGAATAAGTGTCTCCTAGAAGGATACATTTTCCAAGGAAGAGAAACCCCCATCTTCTAAGTTGGCTAAGTGAGTTGACTAGTTGAGTTCGCTAAGCATTCACAAGCCTCTTCCATCCTTGGGTGTTGTGTTGTGTTGGGTGAGGACACCCTTGTTTTGTATCACTTTATCCTAGTTTAGATCAAAATCATCCATGATTTCCTCCAAAACTCTCAAAGTTAACAGGCTAAAAATCATTTTCATATTTAGTTTGTCAGGGGTGTAATGGCATAAAGATGTTGATCTGGTTAGATTTGAAATATATGTATACCAAGGAATATATACATTGAAATGGGTAAGACGTTGGTGATGTGGAAATAAATTAGTGCATCATAAAAATAATGAAGTAAATATGTGTAGTGCAGATCATACTACTAAATAGAGAATCGTTGGAAAATCCATTCCATCAGTAAAATCAGAGCATTGTATTAGTGAATCTATGAGGTCTTGAAATTAGTCTAATGGGGTTGTGTTGTGAATTTGTGATAATAAGAGTCATGATCTTGATAACTAGTAGTAGGAAAAAGTGTACTACAAAAGAAGATAATAGAAGTGTTGATGTGTAGCCCTGTCCTCCTAATTTATTAAAGTCGGAGGGGGTATGTTTGAAGGGCCATGTTTCTATGTTGAAAAAGTAATTTCCCATCGGTGGTGACTTGTTTATTTTAATACTAGAATATTATGGAAATTCATGGGGTTCTATTAGGCTCCTAGTGTTGTAGATGTGAATTGTGTGGTTCCTCCAAGTGATAATGCTTAGCCTATAATTAAGATAAAAGTATGATCATAAAAGTATGATCATGACATGTGTATAAGAAAGTAACCTTGTTTGCATAGTAAGTGATATATATTTAAGACAACTATGTGTTTGGTTAGGAAGAATGATTATACCACCCATAAAATTCTTTTGATCCATGGAGAAATAGAAATCATGGATGAAATTTCATGTGTATTTCATGTTGATTTATATCGAAAAGCTAGATGATGGGTGTCACTAGTGGACTATAGTTCTAGAGAAGTGGTCACTAAATTACTCATTCTAAATATGTGGGTGATAGAAAAATAGTGTGTCATATCCTGGTGGTGGTACATTGAAGCCTCGAGGCATGCCATCAATCTGTAAGTGGGATAGCATGGTATCTCTATGTGTACCAAATGTGTTATCGAAGGAAGAGAGTGTTGATTTGATGTTGGAAAAAGAGAAGTATAGGACCTGAAGTATTGAAGAACCAAAATAGTGAAATTATAATAATATTAATTGGGTAATTCAAGAGGAATAATGCATGAATGAGATGGTGTCCACAAAAAAGTGTAATTTTCATGTGTTGTTGCTAGTGACTCCCTCAAACTGGAATATTAGACATGTTCCTTGTATGATTTTGTATTTTTGCGATTAATTTGTTAATTTAGTTGTTGAGATCACCGGGGATAATTTTAAGGATGGAAATTTATCTCAGAATGTAGAAACCTTGGCGAGTCTTACTAGTCCTTAATATGCAAACTATAAAATGTTTGGCGATATTTTTATAAAATATTCAATTTCTAAAGATTTTGTATATTTTATATAAAATTTTGGTTATTTTTAAGGTAAATTAATTTTATTCTATAGAATTTGGGTAAAACACTTATAGAAAAAATCCAAATTAGATGATCTTTTTCTTGGAAAAATCATGCAAAATTAGCCCATGGGCCCTAAAATTTTCCCCAGAAAGCACTAATGGCATAAGGGAATAATGGATGGGGAGGGAGATAGAATTAGAAGAGGTTCAAGGCATGTATTGAAGATGAGTGATATGAGAGTTGATTGGTTGTGAGAGAATATTCTAAGAATGTCCTTGTTGGAAGAAGGATAGATGAATTGATTGCAAGGTGTGGGTATGAGAAAACACATACACATATGTATGTGTGTGAGCTAACTTGGTAATAAGTAGAAGGGAAGGGTATATGAATCGCATCAAAGGTAAATTCAAATGATTTTCTATATTTAAAATTTTGATAAGTATTTTCATGGGCATTATATAAGGCACTGTGTTGCTATTAATATGGGATTACTTAAAGTGAATCATAGCACTCAAGTGGAGAGACATCACAATCTACTTTGTTGCAATATTTCTTATAGAAAATGTGACTACACATATCTTATTAACAAGAAGACAAGGACCATCTTATTGAAACCAGCCTAAGTGATAAGGAGAAGGATGTGGAGTAGTGGGAATATGTAAGAAATTTACAAATGTCCATGAGATGAGGTTCTTTTGGTTTCCATTATCTAGGATCATAGTACCAAGTTGGTCATTTATTTGATAATTGTGAGTGGAAAGGAGCATTGAAGGGGATGGAGAATTGGTGTTTGTCATTAGGAGTAAGGAGGGGTCAGTGGTAGTAGTGTTGGGAAGAGAAACAAATTTAGATAGGGGAGATAGTTCATAATGGGAAAGGACGGTGACAAAGTCACTAGTTTTCTCATCATCATATAAATTTTTGGACATGGATTTCCACAATAAGAATCAAAATTCCATAGTATCATGATTTGGGGTTTTGTAAGACAAGAAGAGGTAGGGTGGTTGCAAAGAGAGGTGAAAATGGATTGGGGAAGGGAAGGCATTATGGATAAAGCTATTTTTATGGTTATGGATACAAAAGGGGGTGAAGTGAGTCCTTTTGTCAAATTTGCATTCGATTTCTAGGGCATGTAGAAATCGTTGGTTTAGATCAGTGCTCTCAAATAGAGATAATGCATTATTGAAAATGGTAAGAATACCATAGTTCAATTTGAGAGCAACTACCTATTCAGTATCATGAAGTTGGAGATAGATCTTAGTGAATTCTTGGATCAATTGTTAGACACTTTGTCATGGATCTTGATGCAAGTGCAACCATCTACATATTCATTTAAATAAGTAACCAGAAGGAATAAAATTAATTCTTAAGGCATGGTATAATGTGTCCCATGTGGTGATGTAAGTGATAGTGTTTACAACAAAACATTCCACATATATCTCAACAAAAGTTTGGTGAGACTTTCACCAAGATTGAATCGGGCCCTCTAAATGGTTACTTTTAAGAAGGAGGCACTACTCCTCTCACATTTCGGAGAAATCTTGGAAGTAGGTAGGAAGGATGTGAACTCGAGAATCCAAACAATATTTGTGCAAATTTCCACCATGTTTAGCAGTGAGATTCCAGTGTCTTGCTAGAAAGTAATTGTGGAAGTTGTAGATTGATGTCGTAAGGCCATAATAAGAGCACTCACTAATTCATGCAACGTGATCAATAGATTGGGATATTCATCATCAGATGAATGATTTCTATGAGGAGCCATTAAGAGAGAATTTATGTAAAAGATGAATAAAAATATAGTGGAAATCTTCATTTAAGGATCTAGCTATGGTTTCTAATTAACTATTATTGAAGCAAGTGAATACTTACAGTACAAGCTACAATTTTGTATGAATTTAAAGCATATTATCAACCACAACTCACTTTCCTTTTAAACCCTTGTCCAATGACTTCTCATACTTGTTTACTTCAAAGTTGAGAACTCACCAACACACTCACTCAATTGAAGGTCATTGTGAAGGGATGTTGATGCTTTATCTCCAAGCTCCTTACATTCTTTACAACTTCTTACAAGTGAATACCACAAATGAAATAGTGAATTACAAGTGAATACTGTTACAAAGAGAGTACTCTGATTTGTCACTATTTCATCTCATTCCAATATGATGCGATCAAATCATAATATTCAAAGTATATAATTTAATATAACTCTCTCCATGGTATTAGAGTCATTTAAGATTCTGGCCTTTCAAGTATTTAGAGATTTCACCTAAAGATTTGCACTTTAATAATTATATTTTAATCCCTCGTTCCGGAGTTTAAATGAATTTACTGCATTAACAGCAAAACCTCTAAAACTAATTAACTAAAAACAGCAAATACAGATGTACAGAAAACAGCAAATTTGTAATCTTATAAAATATAGATATCTACATATGCTATATTAGATGTACCTATTTACAAAACCTTGCATTTAATATGTGATCTTATCATTTCGTTCCAAATTACAGCAAGTTGCACCAGAATAACGCCGATTATACAGTGATTTGTCATAGTGTGTCTGCAACGACAGACTAATGAAATAAAACCATGGTACACTGGCAGATTCCCAGTTCTCTCATCCATTGGTCATTACAGTATATAAGGTTTTCTTAGAGCAAACATTGTGAGATTTTGAACCAGAAGCATAGGCTTTTTCTTTTGAACTGTTTTTCTTTGTCAATATACGCATATGAAATGTAAGCTGCCTCGTGAATGCCTCAAACAATATTATGTTGCTGTCAAACGCTATCTGGGAAGAAACGCTATCTGGGAAGAAGTGCAGCATAAAAATCATACCCATTTGTTACAGTAATAAGAGCAAAAAAATCTGCACGGTAACTGATCGAAACATACCTTGGGATGGCAAACACATGACCATTTCTATGGAAGCTATTGATGGCTGATAATCTTAAGCCAAAAGACCTGAAATCCCTAATAGCTAGTACTCGAAATCGATCGTTAGAATCCATAATATTTCTTGTCTTTTGAAGGCTTCATAAATTTCAGTTGCATATTGAATAGTTGGCTGGTCATCTTTGAAATCGTTACTCTGGCTAAAATGATTAGCCTACAAGTACACAGGCGGAGCACATGATTTCTGTAATTTCTAGCATAGTATTCTCATACAACACCATCAACAACTGGATTCTATTGCTAAATATGCATATACAAAGTAGTTGATGTTGGCGGCTGTAAGCAGTGATATGCAGAAAAATTGAAAACACACCAACGCAAATGTCTTGATTTTTGCGTTGGTTTTTCCCTATTCCACCCATTCCCATCGAAACGCAGAAAATTGGAAGCCGGCATCTTCAAATCCTGCGTTTAACGCCGTTTAACGTCAATTTCTGATCCCATTTCGCCCTGCAACGACTAGACCAATGCTTAACAGCCTAGATTTGACAAACAAAAAAATAAATGTAATTTCATACATAAATCCAAGAGATTGCAGGATCATCGACGAAGCATTCATCTCATAAAATGTCTTCCCATTGCCGTCAGAGCTGTCAGAGAAAGCCTTGAATCCTTCAACTTGAGCTTCTCCCGCAGCTGCAGCTACAATTTCTGGCACTAGGGTTTTCCGCAGCTACGGCTACAATTTCAGGCACTAGGGTTTTAAAGGCATTAGTCAACCCCTAGAACTCCAAAGCTCGTGGACACTACATAGAATTCAGATGGGCATCCAGGATCCGGCGGAATATTCGAGAAAAATTCGCGTTAGATGCTTATGTGGGGTGTCATTGTTTTTAATTTCTTCATACACAATGTATGCATGAAGCATGATCGCCCTCTATTCTAATCTCCAGTTCTGATAATTACAGTTTAGGTTTTATGCAACAGGTGTGCATACTTTATTTAATAATTCCATTGCAGGTTAGGTTTTCTTCAATTAGGTGTGCCCAATTATTTAATAATTCCATTGCAGGTTAGGTCTGCAAGGAGGTGTGCACATTTTCTGAAGGTTAGTTGTATAAAAGGTACATGGAACTACCAGCTTTTGACGGACGAGAAACGTGTTGGGATGGGTTTGAAGTGACAAACTGGTATGGATATGGTTTTATTACGGATAATGTGGCGCCCACATGACTCTCCGTGATGGTTTTATTGTGGACGCCGTGGCACCACATGGGTGTAGACGGATAAAGCTACCATTTCGACTTTTCATTTTGCCTCGTTCACATATTCGTGTATTCTCAATCTCAATTTCTCAAACATTGAGATTAAAGAAGATTAAATTTATTTTTAATTGAGTATTTTGTGGTTAATAATGGTTAGTATTTTATTAAAATTAATATTATGTAGAAATTAATATTATGTAGTGGGAGAATTTTTATGGATGTAAACTGTGTAAGAGGTTTTGATGAAAAGAGAGTAGGGAAAATAAATAATAATAAGGAATAGTTTTTGAAATGAATAATATTGATTAATTGTGATGGGAGAGTAATTTAAAAGGTGGTCAAATTGGAGGAAAAAGATTTAAAATAATCGTTGAGTTAAATGTTAGGATTGAGTTAAATGTTAGGATGGGAAATTAGGAAGATTTAAAAATTTTAAAAATAAGATAGGTAAAAAATACATAAATTACTAAAAAGTAAAATTTTGAGGAAAGTTGTTGAAATGAATAAATGTAATGGGTGAAAGAGGATATTAAAAATGTGAAGGCATTCGAAAATTACAGCCTGAAATAAATTAGTGAAGAAAAAATGATAATAATGAAAGATTAAAATTGGAAAAGGCCAAGCAAAGAATGATAATTAGATTAGGAAAGGAAATTAAAAGGAAGTAAAAGATTTGAAAAAAGTGAGAAAATAAAATAAGTGAAAAATCATTAAAAACCAAGGAGAAAGCCTTTAAATAAAAGCAATGAGGGAAAACTATTTAGAATGATAATTTGATTAGGGTATTATATTAGAAAGAAGAATATAATAAATAAGAAAAAGGGGTTGAAATAGAGAAAAAAAAAGTAGGTTGAAAGTGAAAGGAAGTGGAGAGATTGAGCAAAGATGAGTAGAGCCTTGAAGTTGGGACAGGGGGAGGGAGGAAGAAGGGGAAGAAGAAGGGGCAAGGAAAAGAAGGATCAAGATCTAAAAACAAGGATGTCTAATGGTCTAGGTGATGTATGATGGACTTCAACTATTTGTTCAACTTGTAGTAGTTTTCACAATTGAAGTTGGTTGAAGTTATTTTATATCGGATATTTTGATGAATAAGTTATTATGTATTTTTCTATCTAATTATACAAAATTTCTATGTAAATATATTAAATTGAAAGGATGTTTAAGGTGCTTTTTTTTAAGTATTATAAAGAGATTTATTTTATTTATTTAGTTTTTTAATAAATATTAATTGTATTTTTAATGATATTTTTTAAAATTAACTTAAGTAAATATAAATGTATAAACATTACCAATTCCTTTTTTTTTTGTAAGTGACTTAAGATTCTATATTACTAGGAAAAATATAGTACAAAAAGGGACGCAGGGTCATCCCTTGATCTGTCAAAAAGGAAACCAGATCAGGGGCCCCGAAGTTGCGATCTCTACATAGGCAGAGGGAGGCTTGGGTCACCACCCGAGAAACCGACCCAGTCTCTGAAAATTCATTTGAAAAACCTATACCATAAGAAACAACATAAATCCAGGAGAGAATAACATGGGTTTCTCATACACTGAGAGACAAAAAAACCTTGGGTTGAGGCTGCGCTAGTCCAAGAGGATTGGATGGCTTTTCTCTCCTTCCTTGCCGCGTTCTCCTTTTTCTGTTCCACCGTGTGCATCTTTCTGATGCAGACTGGTGTGTCGCGTCGGTCTGTTGGAGTGATGTCCATGTGGTGGACATAGTGAAGGTAGAGTTGGAATTGTCCTGCCAGTCTTTCCAATTTTTCACTTTGGTTCCTCTGGTCCTCTTCTATTCATCTTGCCCTAGCCTCCAGGTTGTTGAGGCGGCTCAGAATTTCTATATGTTCCTTCTTGTGGCCTCGTTTCCCCCCCCTGCTGGTCTCGTTCTTGTCAGCTCTCAGCATACTTATCAACATTTTTGTGTGCCACGCTTCCTCCACCATTTTGTGGTAGAGGGTTTTCCTGGGCTGTGTGGCCCCTGGGTCCCTTATCCCATCAGATTCTCTAATGAGTTTCGCCCAGGCTTTTCTTTGGCGCTTGGTGTTGACTTCCCGCTCCCATCTGTCGATGATCGCCTTTCCTTTTGTATCGACCTACTCAAGAAAGGTGCCTTTGGCCTCTCTGGTCGTTTGTTCCATCCTAGTGATCTTTCGAGTGCTTGTTGGGAGTTCCTCCCCCTGGGACCCCTCTTACTCTGTGTATTCTTCATTCTCACCATCTCTATTTGAATGCAGTGGCTTCTGTCGTGACTTCGTCCTCCACCTCTATTCTCCCCTTCCTGGTCTTTGTAATTACTACTCATTGGTTTGTACCTATCCCTGATGCTTCTTATTTTATGAGGTTTCCCCAAAGGTGATCTTGTCCCAGTGATCATGGATCTGTCATAAAGGCATACCTTTCGGTCCTTTTTCTCTGTTTCAGAGTGTGTGTGCTTGGGATTCCTCTCATCGTCCCAGCGCTAATCCTTTGCCTTGTACATTGTACACCAATCATTTCCTCCCTCAAAACCTGTGCGTGGCTAAGGTGTACCCCTTCCTACCCTCGGGCTACCCTTTTGATCTTTGTCCTTTGTCGGCTATGCATTACCCTTTCCGCTCTCCCACGGCCAACCCCTGTACTTCATTCTATTGATAGGACCGTGTTGTCGTACCTCCTCTTGTGGTGTGACTGTGATCTGCATTGTAACTCATGTTTAAAATGTGGCCTATCGGATTCTGCCTGGATCTGACTTGCCCTTCAATTAATTATGTGCCTCTAGCCTCGATGTGGTCGCCCATACTTCGGTTGTCGTCATAGTCCTTTGTTGTTAGTTGGGAACAGTCTGTTTGAAATTGGCCTTCCAGGATGTTATTTCATGTGGAATCCAGTTCTGATCCTTCCTTGTCGACCCCTTCGTTAGCTATTCTATCCACGAGTCCATTTGTTGTCCTTCGGACCCAATGTAACTCAATTGTGATCCCCATCTGCAAATGTTCCTGAATTTTTTGTAGGGAGTACGCCAAGCACCAGTGCCTCTAAATTTTTCTCACTTTGGTGTTGTTTTGGAGTTTCCTTACTGTGTTGATGACCAGCATGGAATCTCCTTCCACGACTACGTTGGTCATCCCTTCCCTGCGTAGTATCTCGAGGCCAGTCTCCAATGCTCCAAATTTCGCAACATTGTTGGTTGAGTTCCCCAAACTTCTTGTGTGTAGTCGGATAATTTTTCCTTGACTGTCCCTAATTAATCCCCCCATACCTATATGTCCTGGGTTGCCTTTCAACGCCCCGTCGAAATTTAGCTTGAGGGAGCCCTCTGATGGCAGTTTCCAGTTGCGCTCACCTACTTGTAGTTGCGCCAACTGTCTCACCTGCTTTGGGTTGTGTCCTCCTTTCAATTGAAAGGCGTCTAGAATTCTGAGATCCTGGTCCGTGAGTTGCACTCCTCCTACTTGGCAGTTGCGGCTCTGTATTGTTTCTCTTGTCATAGCTATTATTGTTTCCTTGATCTTTCCAGTCGTCCATCTTTGGTTCCTGAAGATGCACCTATTCCTTTCCTTCCAGATTGCCCAAATGATCATGCCGGGGATGAGGGTCCAACAGAGGTTCACCTCTTCGTTTTCGTCGTAGTTTTCCTTTCATGTGGTTATAGTTGCGGAAATATTACCTCTGACCCTTTTAGACTATCGGAAGATGCATGCCGCCCAGTCCCATACTTCTACTATGTAGGGACATTCATCCAGGAGATGGTTTGTTGTTTCCTCCTTTTCTTCACATAGGTGACATCTTGAGGGGCCTATGAAACCTCTCTTCTTTAGATTTTCCCAAGTTGGGATTTGGTTTTGTAGTATTAGCCACTGGAAGATTTTTATTTTTGGCCAATGGGGGTTGTTCCAGAGCTTGTCCCATTGTTTTGTCGTGTCTTCTTGGTCCTAGTTTTCTATGTAGTAGCGTACTTATTTAAGGTTGAATTTCCCACCTACTTTGTGCCCCCATCTCAGCTAGTCACTTCCATCTGTGACTACAATTTTTCGTCTCCCCATTTCCTCCTCCACCTCTTTTACTGTTGTTGGGGTCTAGTCTCTTGTCTCTGGAGTGAGTGTGTTCTAGATTCTCCATTCGTTGCGGTCTATTTCTTGTTTCCAGTAATGGTAGACTCTGGTTTTGCCTTGCGCCATCGTCTCCTATTGGAGTTCCTCCCGACCCGGGTTTTCCATTTTGGGTTCTTGTTGCCAGGCATGTTCCCATAATCGGGCAGTTCTGCCTTTCCTTATTTCCCAAAAGCTGTGTGTCTGGATCCAGGTCTTGTTGCCCCAGGCTAAGTTTCAGATTGTGAAACCTTCCCTAGTGCCTCTGAAGCGGATTTTATCTTGATTGCTAATGTCCGGGGCATACTTTGCCTTCCACAGGTTGACCCATGGCATGGTTGTTTCTTTGACCCATCGCCACCAGAGTTTCTCCCCATAGGCGTCGTTGGTCACTTGCGGGTCGTGTAGTCCCAGGCCTCCTTTGCTTCTTGGCTTACATACCTTCTCCCACGCCACCAGTGCCCATTTTTTCCTTGTTTCTGCTCCTCGCCACATGAATTCCCTTTGTAAGGTTCTTATTTTTTGTATAATCCCTTTAGGGGCTAGGAAAACTGACATCATAAAGGTTGGGATAGCTTTCAAAATCAACTTGGTTAGGATAAGTCTTTCGGCTAGGTTGAGGGATCTGTACGTCCAGTTTTTTACCCGGTCGTGTAGCTTGTTGACTATTCCCTCCCAAGTTGATATCTTGTAGGCTTTGTCTGTCAAGGGGATGCCCAAGTTGATAGCTTGTAGGATTTGTCTGTGAAGGGGATGCCCAAGTACTTGGTTGAGAGGGTTTTGCGTTCAAAGCCCAAGATGTTGGCCAAATTCCTTTGGATAGCAGGGTTGGTATTGAAGAAGAAGATAAAAAAATTGGACTGGTTTAGCTCTGCCCCCGAGGCTTCCCCAAACTCATCTAATATTCGTTTGTAGGATTTTGTTTCCTTGACTGTGGGCATGCCATGTAGTAAGGTATCATACATGAACTGTTGATGTGTAGAAGTTGGGAAATTCTCTTATGGTTTGATACCTTTTATTTCCTCTGTTGCGGTTGAGCTTTTTATGCTTCGACTGAGTCCTTCCATCATTAAGATGGAAATGAAGGGGGATAGTGGGTCTCCCTTCCTGATGCCTCTCGTGGGCCAGTGAGGTTTGGCAGGGGCTCCATTTACTAGTAGTGAGAAGCTTGTTGTGGAAACTAGGTTGACAATCCATCTGATCCAGTGCTGGGTGAAACCGAAGGCTTCCATGGTCTTGACCATATAGTGCCAGCTGATTTTGTCATAAGATTTCGCTAGGTCCAGTTGTATTATCATTCCTCCTCTTTTCTGAAGCTTCAGGGTGTGGATAAGTTCGTGGGCATGGATAATATTGTCCATTATTTGCCTTCCTTCCACAAAACTTGCATGTTCTTGTGAAACCAGTGTGGGTAGAAGTGGTTTCAATCAATTTTCTATAACCTTGGAAATTATCTTATACACCACATTGCATAGTGCTATACGTCTGTAACGATCAGGGGTTTTGGCTTCATTTTCTTTGGGGATGAGTGCAATCATCATAGCATTTAGTTCTTTCAGAATGGAGGCTAACCTTCTAGAGTCTTCCACTACCCTATACATGCCCTGTTTGACGACTTCCTAGGAGGCTTTGAAGAACTCCACTGTGAAACCATCTGGGCCTGGGGCTTTTCCATTGGGCATTTCTTGGAGTGCTTGGTCTATTTCCTCCTCCGCAATGGGCTTGATCAGGTTGTAGTTTTGTTCGTCTGTTACTAGGCGAGGGATATGTTGGATTACCTTTTGTATGGCCTATGTTCTATCTTGGTTAGGTTCCTGGGCTATCCCGTGGAAGTGGTTTATCAGTGTTGTTTCAATATCCTTATGAGATTCCCTTTCTATGCCATTCTGGTCCCTTATCTTCAAGATTTTTTTGTGGGCTCTTCTGGCCATGGTTGTTCTATGAAAAAACTTAGTGTTCCTTTCTCCTTCCTTTAGCCATATGATCCGAGACTTTTGTCTCCAAATATTTTCTTCTTGCTGGCACCGCTCATCCCAATCCCGGGTCATATGGATCTCCTCCTTTTTTCGCTCCTCATTGTATCCCTCCAAAATGTAGGTTTCCTGGAGATTTTTCATTTTTTCTTCAATTATATTCTTCTCTTGGTTTATATTCCCAAAAGTGTCCTTGCTCCACTCCTTGAGCCTATATTTTATATGTTTTAGTTTCTTGTAGAGTTGGAACATCCTTGCCCCTTGCTCTGGTTGCTCCTCACACCACCATTTTTTGATTTTTTCCTTGAAAGTCGAGTGTTCCATCCAAAATTTCTCAAATATGAAGGGTATGTTCTTTGGTGTGGTCTAGAAGCCAGCTTCCATTTGTACTAGCTAGTGATCAAATCCCCCCCATGGGAGAATGTTGCAGTCTAGGGTTATCCCCTGCATTATTATTGACTCTGACACTAGGAATCCGTTGAGTCTTCTTGCGACCTGATGCTAGCTCATTCACTTATTGTTCCAGGTGAACTGGTCATTATTGGTTTTTAGATATACCATCTCCGCTGTGTCTATGAAATTTGATAACTCCTCTGAATCTCTATCAAATCTTCTTGTACCTCCCTTTTTCTCCACAAGTGACGTGATGATGTTGAAATCCCCAGCTAGGATCCAATGGAGGCTGTTGGCTCAGTTTTTGAGATCATCTAGGTCTCTTAGCATTCCGCGCCTGTCCTCCGACGCCTAAGGTCCATACACATTAGTGCACAAAATTTTCTCTGTGCTCCCTATGAGTTGCATGCAGACCGTAAGGGTATTCCTTGTCGCTTCCGCTACTATTAGGCTTACTACTTATGGGTTCCACAGGGTGAGGATACCTCCTGCCATTTGGTGGCCGCTAATAGCCACCTTCTTGTACTTGCACCAATTTTGTTGACTAATTGTTTCCATTATGTCTGTATTACACTTGGTCTCTTAAATAAAGTACAGATCCGGTTGCTCCTGTTTTAGTCTACTTCTAAGGATTGGTTGCTTTCTTGGGTTGTTTAGGCCTCTTATATTCCAAGTTATAACCTTCATTTAAACATGTGGGGGGGAGTTCGGGAAGATTTTTTTTATCTTACCTGAGTTTATCAGTAGCGCTCCAAGCTCCTGCAGGGCTACGCTATTGGATTTCCTATCTTTTTTCCTCCGCGTCTACTTGGGTGAGAGCTATGGTTGTACCTCATCGGCTTTGACTCCTAGGTTTCCAATCTCTCCATGTGTGCGCTTTAGGCCTCTGGATTTGGCTTCCTCCCTTAAGAGGAACAAGTACYGGATGCGATCAAGTTGCTATGTTGGTACACTGTCTACTCCCTGTCTTTTCCATTGCTCCAGTATATTTGTGAGATCTATTCCTTCCCTCTCCACCAGGTCTCTGAGTTCYGRATCTTCTGTACCTACTTCACTTGGTGTCATTTATGCCTCTCCCTCTGCGTCTTGCATGAGGGTGTTGTCATCTCTGATTTCTCCTTCCATTGGAGTTGCACARCTTCCATGTTCCTTCTGGTTTTTTGGTCAGTCGGTGGGCTCGCTTGGTGTTTGTTCTCGGACTTCCTGAGATTTTTTCATATTCTTCTTAGCTTCTGCCCCTTGATTGGTTTTATCCCTACCTTSTGGGTTAATCCAGACCTCTGGATTATTTTATGCTTGGGATTTTCTCTGCTTTTTGTTGGCTTTTCTTTTGGGGTTTGGTTTAACAAACCCTTCCTCATCCTACTGTGTTTTKGGTTTTTAGGTKTCCTGTTTCTTTTTAAGAGGGTATTCCCTGTTCAAATGACCATTTTCATGGCATCTTCTACATCGGAAGGGGATCTGTTCATAATCGATGTTTTGGATCCATTCCACATCCCTGAATTCGAGGCATATGGCTTCTGGGAGAGCTCCTGACACATCCATCTCTATACATATTATTGCATAAGATGTGTATCTACCTTTCAGAGTGGCCTCTGTGGTCTTTATATATTTCCCTAGTTTATTCCCTATTGCTTCAAAGGTAGAGGGTAACCAGTAGTCTAAGGGTAGGGAGTAGAGTCTCATCCAGACTAGTACCTTTTTGAAGGTCTATTTTTTTGAGGAGAAATTCTCCTTCCATGGCTACATGTACAATCCTGTTGATGCATGGAAGTATGGCCCTCCTTTGAAAACTCTATCTCTGTCCTCCAGGTTTATGAAGACTGCTGTGAAGAAACCTTTCGATCCCAGATGCATCTCCACTTCCCCATTTGGCTCCATTGATATTTGATCCAGTTGCGCAACACTCTTTCGGTTGGCCACAAGCCCATAAATTTTCAAATTAGCGCATGTTCCTTCATCTGATACATGTAGAGTTGCGTCCGCGGATCCTCCAATACCACCTTGGGTATCAGTGCTAATTTGGGTTTGCATGGATTGCGCCCTTCTTCCTATTGGGTCTTCGGCGTGTCTTGCTTCTCGTTCTGAGTTTCTCTAGTTTCCTCTTCCATGAATTCAATTTTTCCTTTGTCCCTTTCCTGACCCATTCTAGGGTCCGATCCCGAGGTGTTTGTCATAGGTGCCTTGAAAAATACTCCCCTTATCCCTTTCCCTCTATCTACTGCTATTTGTTTGTATGAGGGGGTACCCTTACCCCCTCCTCTGGTGCTCATGCTTCCCTCTGCTATGGCCGCGACTGTCGAAAACCCTAGCTTGCAGTTTCTCTGAGAAATTCGGTCCTCTAATCAATTTCGAAGAACATATAAACATTACCAATTCAATATAGAAAATCAAATCATTTAAATTATTTTTTCAAAATTTTAAAATATTTTTTAAATTAATAAATTATAAAATAATATATAAAATAAATACCAATATACATCATAATATATCAATATACAATTTAGCAAACTATGTTGCACACACAATTCTATATTTTTATTATTCAATCAAGTAGATATTTATACAGAACTTTTCCCTCAATATCTTAATAAACTCATGAGGGAACCTCTCAACCACACACACATAAATAGTATGTGATAGTTGGAAAATATCTCTCACAACTAACAAGATCTAACAAATCCAAACCAATCTCTAATGTAAGCATTAATTCTAAAACTCTCATTTAATGCTTACATCGCTAAGAAAAATAATGAAATCAAATAAAACTTTGATCTTTGTCTCATCTGGTTTTCATTAGAATCTCTATCCACTTTTGAACTCTTGTAGAATACTCTCTTTCTCTCCCATTTCATTCGAGCTACCACTTCATCCATTGAATATACAATTGTTTATGACTATTGATGACGTATTTGTAATGACCAGACCGCTAGTCATTCTATACTTTCATCTGTTGAAATACATGGTCTTTGGAAGTCTATCATATATTACTTCCATCTATCCATGTATATGATGTGTAGCTATATTCACCAATTTCCTTCCATCTATCCATGTACATGATGTGTTGCTATATTCACCAATTTCCTAGGAAAGTAGTATATATCTAGAAATCAATCCTACAAAATGACCTATTTCACACATGATTACAAATACACAAGGATCACAGTAGTATAGATAAATTGTAACTAATTGTAGACATAATCAAACTAATAATATGTTCTTGTGACAGCACATACATCGAAAACCACCATCTTAAATTTTGTTACCATGTTCTATGAACCGTCTTTCATCATATAATTTTACAAACAAAATATAATATATTGAAATACAATGTCTTATGTTACACAAACTCTTCAAACCACATGCCCCATAAAACAACAAATTACACACACCAATGTAATGTAAACTTGATCCAGCAGCAACAAACCTAATCTGAAAACGTTCGAAGTAAAAACAATTATCGGCCTCCTATTTGCAGCCTGACGGTTCTCTTCCAGTATCTACTCCATGCCACCAAATCCGGTACTTCCCAATTGTGTTAATATCTCATTGGTAAACTCGATTATTACCAACTTTGTGCAGCACAACGATAATGGTTCTTCTTGATCAGTGAGAAACATTTATCACGTCCTCACAGCAATGACAGATGGTGATACCTCTTATCTTGGACAGCGATTCTAATAGGGCGCACCCACCCTCCAAACAGTGGTGGATCCCTCAATCTATTTGACGATAGTTTTACTCTCCATGTCAGCGGCTCGATCTCTATACACTGAAAAGAACGGGTCTCTTCAAAGATGTCGTTCAAGGCAGCAATGGTGGAATGGGGCAGCTATTACCCAACAAAAAACTGAACAACGGCCACACCTTGAGCAGTCTTGGGAGGGAGATTCAACATAAATATTTAGGAGGTATTTATAAACATATGAATATTTAGTAAAATTAGAAATATTCTTTATATCCACGTGGTATGTCACAAACTCAATCAGGGAATACTCTATGGTTTTTCCAATATTAATGATAAGATCATAACTTTATAATATTGTTGAATAATTTTTAGATGCTTGTGAATATCACTAATATTTTTTTTATTGAAACGATGCAAGAAAGGAGCCCACCTTTTTTAACATAAATATTACAATCAATGTCAATTGGTCATTCATTATTGCATTTTATGATATAAAAAATCCTTTTGAATAGCCTAGAGTCATAACCCTAGAGAACTCATGATAGATACCTATATCTTTCAATATTTTCTATGACTTGGATTTAGGATATGTCAAGGGATTTTATAAAATCATGAAAACAACAAATGAAATCATTTTTTTATTTCATCTATGTAATTTTTGATAATAACTCTTATAATAATTTTGAGGGTGAGAAGGTGATCTAATGTAGCATGTTGGTTCATATACTTTAAACATTTTATTATCATCCATCCATTGAGTATTTTTTATTTCAATTATCAAGCTAGATAACTTTGCTAAAAGTGAGTTATTCAATATAATTTAATAATTGGGTAGGTCAATTTTCTTTTGATATTTGCAAATAGAAATGTTTAAACTTCATCCTAATTTGTATGAAGACTTTCATGAAAGATTGATTGAAAGTATGTTTTATATGAGATAAAAGGATTAGGATGTTTAAGTATTCAAATTTCACTTTTTATCTTTCAATTTATTTATTTTTTCCATTTGTGAGAAGCTTAATTTTATATCTTATATATTCAATGGAGAAAACCGACACTTGTTTGGAGGTCTCTAAAGAGAGGAGGGAAAATATAAATGTTTTTAAGGTAGAGTTTTAGTCATTTATATTCATATTAATTAATTATTTAACTTATGTAGGGATGATGTTAACCTAAAATTGTGTCACTTGTTTTTTACATAAATCTAAATTTTCAATTTAAATTATGTAGGATGATGTTAATCCAAAATTGTGTCACTTATTTTTTACATAAATTTAAAAATTTTCTTGATTTTTGGTTGCATATTGACATTTTTTGTTTTTATTAGGTCTTATAATATTTAATGTTACTAATATTGTTATATTTTGTAAAGGTGGTTCTAATATCTTGATTTTGTAAATAGTGTACTAGAATCCATTTGAGGGGTTAGAAATGTGTTTTCTCCCTTTGACATGTAATTTTTTAAAATGCTTCCATAACCACCAAGATATATTTGAAGTGAAATTTTCATATAAATTCTCGATATTGTAATTGTTTATATCATAATTGAACAACTACTATAAATCTTTCAGAAAATAGGAAGCTAATTTCTTTCTTCAAATAGAGATTGATTGCTTACATATTATGCATAGTGGTTTCCTCAAGGTACACATGTATATCTAAAGTTACCATGATGGGGTGGTGATGAAAATCTAGATCGCTATCCCTATTTCCCTCAATATTATGAATTCTATTCAATAAATGAATAGAGGACATGGACATAATGAACAACACTTCTATATTTTTTGTTGGTGGGTTAGATGAAGGTAAAATACTCAAATAACGACCAACTACAAGTGCACCTAAATTAGATGAACTCAAAGGGGATGAGGTTTTAGAGATGAAACGAGATAAATTTCCTGAGCTCAAATGGGACAAAATTAATGGATGACTAGGAATCTCTACTGATTCAAATCTTACATGTTGAACAAGAGAGATAATATAACCATCAATTCCTAATGGAGAAAGGCCTTGGGTCCTATGAGATAATCTCTTAGGGGGTGCAATTATTCTTACTTATTAAAACCTCTTTCAATGATTCAATTAACCTATCTAATAAATAAAGTCTCAAAACAATCAACTAAGAAAATTAGCAATCAAACATAAACACTATGTGCTTAGGTGTTGCAATAAGTGGTTTCAAGTGTGTTATAATCAAAATGTTAATTTTTTAATTGAAGTTTTAATCCTATTAAATAAAAATACTCTAACCAAAAAGATAAACTAATCATGATCAAGCAGTCTTAAACTAAACATCTTGCAAAACCTTTCATTTAAATGGTTGTGAGTTCCACTGAGAAAAGAGAATGAATAGTAGAATGAGTGCCTTCCAAAGACCTACTACGAGAGTTTCAATGAATCCACTATGGTGATGAGTGAATATATGAATGATATAGTTATAATTGGAGGAAAAAGGGTGATGAAATCTCAATGCCCCGCAGAAATATACCTTCAATTCTCTCCCTCCTATGAGAGCCACCCAGGTTGGAACCTAGTATAAAGAACACTAATCTACCTCTTCATAGATACATATGTTAGGTTACCTTTCCTTCAAATGATATTATTGATCAAATGATTTTCTTCAAGAAATATATAGGAGTCTTAATGAGGTGTCCAACCCAAACATTGTCATTACCCCCTCTTACAATCATGCATGAATGTCAAACATGCCCTTAAATCATATCCATTAAAAAGGATTTTAAGCTCCATAATTGGTGAACAACTATGTTTCATATGTGAATGGTTGTGCCCAATTATTTGGCTTTCTATCCCCACAACCCTAAGCTAACTACAAAATTCTTTTAGCCCCAAGTGGGGATTTAGTTGGTTATGTTAAGTTGTTAATTTTAGGCTAATCTTGAAATCATGAAGAAAGAATATATTTAGGGAGTGAAATGTATGTATGTGAGATGTAACCAACTTCGAAATGAAATATGCTTGAAATTAAACTAATTTGAATTGAAAAATAAAATAAGAAAACTACTTCAAATTTAGACAAATAATTAAGAAAAAGGTACTTGTTCTTTATCAAAGTGAACTTTATAAATCTAAAATGAGAATCTTTCAATTCAAAATAGCAAGCAAAGCGCTACCTTAGACTAGCAATGGACTATGGTTTAGATGGATATGAAACTTCAAAATACAAAGCTAAAAGAAAGAACTCAAATACTTGAAACAAGGGAGTGTCTTTCTCTAAATAATTACCTTTCCTTTATGAAGTGAAATCATTCGTATAATAGAAAACAAATGAGAACTGAACGATTAAAAAGAAATGAATAGAAGATTGAAACAACAAAAGGTATTTCTTCAAACAAAAAACATGCAATTAAGGACAAATACTATGGCTAAGAGGAAGCTTTTTCTCTATCCAATATTTTGCTAAGTTTAAATAAAACTTAGATGACTAGTACATCAAGAAAACAATTTGAAATAAGTATGTTGAACAAGAAATATGCAACACAACAAATATAAAGCATAAAAGTGGAATGTACTAACAACCCTAGGGGGTCTTTTCTCTACCTAAGATGTATCTATAACACTATATTACAAAACATCACTACTCACCTATCAATCTCGGATGACCTTACATGCAAATTTTTTGGACCACGAGAAAACCAAAAAAATAAAAAATGTTGTAGACTAAAGGAAACGTAAATTTTGAGGGAAATGATGCACTCCTAGCATAGATAATTGGATAATAAACGTTATGTCATAGAAAACTTAGATGACTAGTACATCAACAAAAGGATTTGAAATAAGTGTGTTGAACAAGAAATATGCAAAACAAGAAATATAAAACATAAAAGTGGAATGTACTAACAATCCTAGGAGGTATTTTATCTACCTAAGATGTATCTATAAAACTATATTACAAAACATCAACAATCACCTATCAATCTCGGAGGACCCTAGATGTAAATGTTTTGGACCAGGAGAAAACCAAAAAGATAAAAAAATGTTGTAGACTAAAGGAAACATAGATTTTTAGGGAAATGATGCACTCCTAGCATAGATAATTGGCTAACAAATGTTATTTCATAGAACAAGATATTGGTCAAAAAGTTGCACTAGGTGTGAGATAGAAAATTGAATCTACCAGAATTAAACAAATATAGAAGCATAGAGTTTCTGACACTACAACCTTCTCAAAAAATGAAAAAAAAAAAAATACATAAAATAAACTTCAAATCTATAGTCTACCAATGTAAGGAAAGTTGGCTAGAATGCACATCCACAGTCGAGAAATAATAACTAGATCAACTCCCCATTGGATTTGCTACTTTTTTTCACAAGATTGAGAAAGAAACATTTGCTTGATGGTTTTGAATCAATCAATAGACAAAATAGAAATTAAATTAGAATTTTAAAACCTTGAAAGATAAACTCTACCAATGCAAGGAAAGGAGGCTAGAAAGCACACCAAAGCTAGGTAAGAATATCTAGATCAACTCCCTAGTGGATATCCCAATCTATTTGTAGGTTTTTGTCACAAGGGTGGCCTAAGAAACCTTACTTGATGGTTATGAATCAAGCAACGAACAAATGGAAATTAAACTAACATTAAAAAACATAGCAATGCTTATGCAAGTAAAACCCTAGTTCATTTGAAGTAGAATAACCAACTATGAAAAAGAAAAGGCATTTATTATGAGAAAGGAGATAAAATAATGAACATTATATTATCCCAATATAGAGGGAAAACTACATATAACACCTTATAGAGTGGCTTGATGAAGACAAGTGGGTTCCAAAGAACCTCCTTGGGATGGGTCATTTGGGTCATTTTCTACCTTAGTGTGATCTAACTCCAAGCTTGGGTAAAAGAGAAGCTAAAAAACTAAAATAATGAGGAAAGAGAATAGGGCTCTCAAGACTCTTATGTATTCCAATAGCATAACCTTATCTATATGGAATCATGTGAATCAGTGACTTCAATAGCTTTATTTATAGATGTATGGCGGAGAACCCTCTTGACATAGTCTTCCATATAGTGGTTAAAGATGACTAGATCAAAGTTTAATGATATTAATTAGGGTTAGATAAGGTCCACACATAAATAATATGTTTTTTAGAATGCACCAAAACATTGATTGGGCCGAAAAATAATCAAGAAATTGTACATTCTGAGGCAACACACTTTGTAGGATTTTCCCTATAATGAATGTGTGCACTTTTTTGGCCAATTATCTGTGATGGCCACTTTTGGTCAAGTTTAGGAGTTGAATTAACTATTGCTAAAAATATTGAGTTCAATGTAACATAACGAAGTTAAGAATACTTAGGATCCTAACTAGGAATTATTGAATACTCTTTTGGATAAAGGGTCTTTAATTAAGTTGGATACCAACATCAATTGATCTTATAAATTTCTTGTTGAAACATGAGAATATGAATCTCAATTGATATTATAAATTTCTTATTGAAACATGAGAATATGAAGGATCACATATCTTTGATTTAGATGTATATACTATTTTCCCACTTTAGAACATGGGAAGAATGGTTTTAATATAAGTTTGAAACCTGCAATTGATCTTCTAAAAGGATTGTTTAAACATGAGAATCTAAAGAATCCTAGATCATTCACTTGGATATACTATTTTCCAAAACGGATAAAAACAATGATGCCAAAGAGCATATGGGGTATTTTTTTCTACATAAAAAGGAAATCCTAATTCAAAGATCAAAGTTCATAATGGTGCTACCTATAATGAATACATSTAACTTAATATCATCTATGATTAAAAGGATACAATTTTCCTTCCTATTTGTTACTTTGCCCTTTTCAATTACCTAGTTTTCCAATTGATTTCTCTTTTATTAATTTAAGGAATAAGATTACTTCAATAAATTCAATGGATATATTTTTTTTCTTAAATATCTTAATTTACACCTAYCCTATAAAATAAATAAATTTATTTATTTATATTTTCATTTATAAAAAAGTTATAAAAAAATTGAAATGTTTTAAACATTCGATATAATAAAAAAAATTGAAATTTTTTAAACATTCAATTTAATAAGTAAAACCACCTCTTCAACAAACTTTAAAGCTTTCAAAATATTACTTTTATTAACAAACAATATGCTACAATGACAATATACAAATTGGCACCAATACACATGTATAATAAGCACGTTTGGATGAACGAGATTTTATCAATTTCTATGTATGTCAATTTCCTTTCCAAACAAGATAAATACATAAAATGAATTAAACATTGGAGTAAAAACAAATTACCAATTTATTTCTATATCATTTCCTTTTCCGTACGAAAAACAAAAGGTCACATCTAACAATTTGCACTTTAAAAATATTTTTCTAATTATTAACATAAAAAATATTTACTTATAAATACTTACTTTTCAATTTAACCTATTTAAAATAAGTTTTAAGGATTATGCTTCGAGTAAACAAGATTGTATTAATTTTCACTTTTAAACATTCTGTGAAATTAAGAGCATTTTCTTGATTTTGAGTTGTTATAATTAAGTTCTCAATCATTATTAAATATAATTATTATTAGTTGTTATTCATAAATGTAAGATGATTTATCATGGTTATTCAATGAAAATCATGAAGATCTAAAATGAGTAATTGTGGTATGTAAGGTGGTAGACTTTTACTTTTGTTAGACTCATCACCATTATTCAAGAAAAAATATTATTCAAATATAGATTGACTCATCACTATTATTCAAAGAATAACATGACACCTAAAATAACTATTGAATAAATGACTCGTCACAGTTATTCATATTTAAATAAATATTTTATAAACATTTAATTTTAAATATTATTGGATAATTTTGTAAAAATATATATTTATTAAATTTTTTTAATTTAAAATATTGTAAATTTATTTTTTTCTCATCTAAAAAAATTAATTATAATTTGATTATAATAATTAAAAGAATTTCCCCCGGATGGGGTGACACGTTGCGCATGGGTGCCACGTGGAAGCCAGCGAGGATGCAGCATTAAAGCATCTACCGGCTAGCGTCCCCTCCGAACTTAACTCGGCATGAATAGCAGCAGGTGCATTCAACCGACGAGGCCTCTCGCTCGAGGGAGAAGTACCAGCCAGGAGCACATTATCCAGCAAGTCTTTATGGCCATGGCGGTTTGGCTCGCAATAATTTTCAATGCCCGAGTTGATAGAGCAAAGAGCCAGTCGCTCTGGGCAGCCTTTGCTCCATTGGAACAACAGACTTGTTGTCGTTTCTCCGTCAATTTGCTGGCACAGGGGCAACATCCAATGATATTGTTAGTTCTTGGGAGCCAAGCGACCTTTCGAGGTAGCACTCTGGTACTCCACCAGACCTCCACAATGCCTAGAGCGCGAGGGAAACCACAAAGGGGAGCAGCATGGTACACTGCGGAATCACGGCGACAACGGAAAAAGAACTTTGAAAAATCCATAACAATGGCAACCCGACGGAGAAAAGAGAAGCCACGAACGCCACCCATGGCGTATGTGGAAGAAGTGATTCCGAAGGAGGGCTTGGAAAGCGTCCCCGAGCATTTTCTATTTACAGTGCCAGAGAACTGGAACCCGCCTTCGGATTTTGGTCCAGACAGGAGGCCTTCGCTTGCACGCAATCCGGCAGGTCCTAGCGCCACTCCCATCGAAGAGCCTTTCCCCACCTGCTACATTGTAGAGGAGGTCCCTCCAGAACCACCCAGGGAGGCGACGCGTGATAATCAACAGGTGCACAGCTAGGAGTCAAGCGATAGCCATAGCTAGGAGCGGTCGTTCTTAGCAGACTTGGGGTGGCTCAGTCTCATTTTTGAGATGAGGAGCCTGCTGGATGACCAGATCTTTCAACTTGCGCGAATTGACCAGAGACTTGACATGCTCTTCGCGGCTCATTCTGGAACCCTTCCAAAGCGAAAATGCCCAACTTGCGCGCGCGCCTATGCGTTCCAAGTAGGATGGCGGCAGACCGAGGACGAGGACAAGTGCGCAGGCTCAAAGGTCAATTGATGTTCAGAACTGGATTTTGTTTTTTTTTCTATAAGTTAGGCTTTAGGCCAACTAGTTTTCAGTTTCCTTAGCATTAGCTCATGATACTCAGTTACATTCTCATGACTGTAAGTCCTGGTTTCCTTCGGGCAGGACGTTGCATGGTGAATCTTGCTAATTTTGTGACTAGAGTGACACATGGTAAGGGATGCCCAACAATCGTGGTTTCCTATTCAAGCAGGACAACTAGCATCCCAAACAGCTATTGTATTTTGTCTAAAATAATATAAACAGACCCCACCCCTTTTTTATTTAAAAAAAAAAAAATTAATTAAAAAAATTTCTTAACAAAAAAATAATATTTATATTTAAATTTTGAATTAACATACTTACACGAAATGACAAAATAATCCTATTAATTTATCATTTATATTAACTAAATGAAATCATCCTATTAATTTATCATTTATATTAACTAAATGAATTAATAAATAGTAACATGAAGATGTCTAGGCTTTTAAGGAAAACTAGAAAGCAAACAACTATTATCACTACTAGAAGAAAAAAAAAATTATATTAAAATTATATTTTACATAGTTTAAACATTTTAAGTTTTGATTTTTTTTTTTAATTTTGTTAGAAATTTGGTAAGAAATTATTGGATGGGTAGATTTAATATCTAAATATATATAATTTAAATATTCAAAAGATTTTTTAATAAACTGAATCTAATCTATTTATACATTCAAAAATACAATTTAAATAATAAAAAATTGCAATTTCATCCATATTTATTTGGATCTATTTAGAAAAACAATCATTTATTACATGGAAAGGCATACACCTATTGACAATGGGCACATTTAATAGGTTTTTAGTGCTTAATCAGTTTTGTATGGACAAGATTAAATATTGATGGAATATGCATACACCTCACTATTCTGAATGATTAACCTTTCATTTTCTATTCTGAATGATTAACCTTTCATTTTCTGGACCAATCCCTTTCGACTTTCACCAACAGCAAGTTAACAGCTATGCTAGTTTAATCACAGACTATTTAGATATTTAATCACAGACCATTTTAGAGAAACGGCCATTTAATCACAGACTATTTAATTTAGAATGATTAAAGAAAACTTCATAATTTTATAAACTAACTTTGCAACTTTTACCCATTCCAAACCAATTGATAAAGGATAAAAGACATGTGATACATCCTTATCATATGCCCAGGATTCTTGCAATGGAAGCATGGTTTACCCTGTTTCGATCATTGCTGAGTGATAAATAGCTCTTTCACCTGTGAGCCATACTTGAGTCCTATGGCAAGGTGCAATTTCTATACTTTTTCAGCACACGCATTGGCAACGAACTATAGAACCCATCTCATTCAACAGTCACGCATTGAAGCAACGAACCACAGAACCCATCTCATTCAACAGTCGTGCTGAAGCAAGGAACCACAGAACCCATCTCATTCAAAAGTCGCGCTGAAGCAACGAACCACAGAACCGATCTCATTGAACAGTCACTCACTGAAGCAACGAACCACAGAATCCATCTCATTCAACAGTCACTCACTGAAGCAACGAACCACAGAACCCATCTCATTCAACAGTGATGGAAAGAATGTTCTGTCACGGACCGACTACAGTTTGCATGCCATCATTAATATTGGATGTTTATTACACAGAAACGATCGTTTGATTTACAATGATTGAAGGAGAAATTATATCAACTACGTAAGATATATATATATATATACATATATATATATATATATATATATATATATATGCGCGTTCGTATTATTACAGCTTTTACTCATTCCAAGGACCACATATATATATTTGGAAGAACCCTATTTCGATCAGTGCTGAATGATTACCGGCACGTTTACAGGTCAGCCATATTTGGTACTTCCAAAGTCCTGTGGCAAGGTGCAATTTCGATAACTCTTTAGCATCGAAGCAACGAACCACAGCACCCATCCCATCCCATTCAACAGTGACAGAAAGAACGTTCTGTCACGCACTGATTACAAATTGCAGGCCATCTTTCAGTTATTTTTCAAAACAAAATATATGTAGGGAGACGAAATATTGTTTTTAAATTCTTGCTCTACTTAACGCACTGGTAACCCAATACAATGCCTCCAATCTAAATGAAACGCTAGGAAATACGAGAAATATTCTTAGAAAAAACAAACATATATATATTATTTACTTACCGGGCAAGCTACTACAGAAATTTATTGAAGCAAGACATCTATAACAATAATTAAACAAAACATAAGAGATAAAAAGAAACCCTCCCCAGATTGCACTGCAAAGTATTACAAAATTTATCCTAAATAATGCAACAATGCGAAAAAGAAACGATTTCGAAATAATACAATGATAAAAGGAAATGCGTACCTGCATTCGCTGAAGAAAAGGATGTCGGAACGAAAGTTATTGCCAAAATTTGCAGCCGAACAAGTTATTTAGGGTTTGCTAAGATTGGCAATGCCATTAGCTGAACGAGGAAAGTACAGGGCTGACTACAGAGCCCAGAAATTGTCACGATCGCCTTCGAACTGTTGAGTAGATGGGGGTTGAACTATAGATCGGCACCGTACACGCTTCCATTGCGGCACACACCCCAAATTCCAATCCCCTTTAGTTCTCTTAGGGGGCTGCAGATTCCTGTGGTATGTTCGGCAGACCGCGTCACGCGCCACAAAATTAATTCTCTATTGCATTACAACGTATGTATTTATACACTAGCACAGCCGCAAAGTGGTGGGCGGCTGGTGAACGTCTAAACCCACATAGGGCTACCCACATAAGGCTGGTGTTGTGGATGGTGAAAGTTGAAACGCACATAAAATTGAGGAAATTCAAAAGTTAATTTTAAATGTGATAATTCCAAAGGTTAATTAGTTAAACATGGCAATCATATGGTGGTACAGTAATTTTTTTAATATGATTAAGTAAATGTTAAAAAGTAAACAGGTTAACTGATGCATTCAAAAATACAAGGAAGTTATAAAGAATAAATCACATTCATTGATTTGGGAGGACGACTAAGAATATGCCAGCATCTTCAATTGTTAGCCATCAGATTAGAATTTTAGATTAAAAGCTGATTAATTGTGCCGGTCTCCAATAAATATACGCAAATATGCCTACAAGAGTGTAAACCGATTGGCAAGTACCATGTAAATGGAAGAAAATATGTAAAAAAAGTCTCAAAGTCGATTCTTTAAACAGAACTTAATAGTTGATCTAAAGACTCTTACCTTATCAAGTACCACAACCTAGCTTGTTCTTATCCTCATAATCAACTACTTCTTAGTCTTGAAATGCAATCATGCACTCAACTACTTCTTTGACTTGGAGTTCTTCTCCTCCTAGTCAACTACTTCTTTGACTTGGACTGCGATCATGCACTCAACTACTTCTTTGACTTTTATCACTAATTTATTCTCTTGTGTCATGTTATTGGGTTACTTGTTCAACCGCGAGGTTATGGGGTTAATGATTAACATGTATGACTTAATATTCTAACATTTTCTCTCCCTTAACTAATACATGTTGTTTTTCCTTTTTAATATTCTTTGCTTTTTCATGTGTATTAACTTATTTTTTGAGGGCATTATTTTGTCATTATTATTGATTTATATATCTGTTTTTTTTTGTTGTTGTATGGAAGACAGTCATTTATTCAACTTTCATCAAATTTAGGTTATAAGTTCACTTTTCACTCTAGTACCTATTCAAGTCTTTAATTCTACAACTTGATGCTACAACTTCTCTATGCATAAGAAGGATTACTATATGTATTACTATGCACCATGTATGGATTACAACAACCCATTAACAACTTGATGTCACAACTTTTCTTTAGGTGAGAAGGACTACTACATGTGCTACTAAGCACCATGTATCCAACATAACAAGGCTTACAACAACCCATTAACAACTTGATGCCACAACTTCTCTCTACATGAGAAGGATTACAACATGTGCCACTACGGACCATGTATCCTAAATAACAGGGATTACTGCATGTGCTACTAGGCACCATGTATCCAAAATAACAACACTTACAACAACCCATTAACAATTTGATGCCACAACTTCTCTCTGCATGAGAAGGATTACTACATGTGCTACTACGAACCATGTATCTTAAATAATAAGGCTTACAACAACCCAGGGACAACACCTTCCCTATGACTAGTGAGTACAACTCAATGTATCCTAAATAACAGGGCTTACAACAACCCAGGGACAACACCTTGCCTATGACGAGTCAGTACAACTCGAACCAAAACTCTGAGATGTCAAGCACCACCCATCGTGCACCTCACTACAACATTTCTCCAATTTCAACTAGGACCATTACATTCCTTATGTTGTCAATACTCTGGATACAAAGTTTATGTATATCAATCCAACACCTTAATATTACAATGCACCATGTAACGGTGACAATCCAACAAATAACCATAGAAGGCTTTCTTCTACTTTAATAGTGACCAAGGCATTTACATTGTTTTCAATAACCCACGACTTTGATGCCTCTTAGTTTGAATGACTTATTAGCAACTCAAACAACAACAACCAAAAAAAAAACGTCTCCACTCAAACCACAATAAAACATATATATCGGATCTTCTTGGCAACAAATCTCTCAACATCACATAGGGCATCACATAGTCAAGCTCTCGAGCCAATCCTTCGGCTTTCTTATCTCACGACTCCTGTGCTATTTGTTCTTTATCTTGACAATGAATGAATCAAAGTCATAATGCACCATATTTCTCTACACAATATGCACCCTCTTCTCCCTGACACGCTGCAGGAATGAAACACAAATATCATTATCTATCTGCAAATTCGTTCAACAGAGCACACGACGACTTTAGATCTACACCGCGGAGGAATCAATGGCTCACCCGAAGATCAGTAGAATTTTAGCATTATTACTCGTCCAGAAGACATCATTTCTCGTGGGTGATTTCATCCTGTAATTTTTAATATCCACATTGACAAATTGGATGATCTCCTTCTACGACGCCTCACCCTGGTGCATACGTTTATGTGACATCGCGTGGAACCCCATCATAACACCATAGCTATACGTCCCATTTTCCATACTATCCATCACCCAATCACTGCTCTCGTCCACTCAAGCCTTCGCACCGGTCTCAAGTTCAACTCTCACAGACCCCAATCTCCTCGCTACGGCTACCACCTTGGAAATCGTGAGATTAGATCCCTCGAACCTCACAACCGGGGCACGAAACTACTCCACCATCCATTTCACTTCCTCGAAGTGAGGTCCCTTCATGTACTCTATTTCAACTGCTCAATTTAACGGATCGTGTAAAGACGTCGTTGTGCCATTTCCCGCACAGAATTTCACTTTGCTTGTGAATTCCTAGGGTGGCATTTGCAGTCTAATTAAATAAACAAATAATTCACAATTCAAACTTTAGCAAGATAAACCTGAGAATTCGTGCACAAATAAAACTTCAACCAGAGCTTTTGCACGAGCTGAGCAGAGGTGTGCTCGGCTTCTCTTGTGAGTGGTCGCCCCTCTGACTTGTGGTTTACAGATTGTACCTATTTCTACTTCTATTGTGTCACCCTACTCCATGGCCTGCTTGAATCCTAATATTCGATCCCATTCACCCTCACATAACATAATTTGGGTGAAAGATAGACCTTGGATCAAGCATTCACAAGTCCATCTGAGTGCACCTCTGTCGCATCTAAGTGCCATGCCTCCGAAAATGATTCGTCCACTTGAGTACCCAACCACACAACCAACATCAACTCACCCTTCACCTTTCTTGTCCTTAAGTCGATACCACTGAGGCGCAAGGGGACTATTGGGCAACACGCTAGTGGGCACTTCCAGCGAATCAAAACCAATAGACTCAACAACTGGAACAATTATTTCATGCGAAGCAAGTCCAGGAATCACATATGGCTAGAGGAAAAAATCTCCTCGTCCTCATGCAGCTTGAACAACACGCCCTCTGCCACGGCTTCACACACAAACATAAGTCGCTTTCAATCTTCTTTCTTCTGAGTGTTTCTTGGGCTCTCAATGATTCGACCTTTGAATCCCTCTAGAATCACGTACTTGGCTCCTACTCCTTCGTTACTTTGCTTCTAAGCAGCTTCCAATCCAAGAGTGAGTCCTCTAATCTCTTGATCGGACAGATTCATAATGAAGAAAAGAGCAGAAACATAATGTAAATAACTGAAGCAATCAGGAAACTATGAAGAACAGAGATAAATAAACAAAGGCAGAAAAGGCATACTCTATTCATCAATGCTTCTGTAAATCATCATATACATAGATATACATATATAATACAAAAGACCATAACTGTCATGTAAGTGAATCACAATTAGGTTAACTTAACTACTTAACTAACTTATGATTAGTGTTTTAACATCCCCCCTTAATCGTAAGTTCTTTCTTGCTTGAAAAACTGCCACTACTTGACAATCACATGTGTCAAGCGAATATTCAGAAGGCTGGCTGAAGATGCTCTCTGAACTCTGAAAAAAAATAGCAGAAGTTAATGTCTTCTACTAAATTGGTGGTTTAAGGTTGACCACATACTCATCTGGTGGTTTCGGGATAACCCCAAACCAATCTGGTAGTTTTAGGATGACCACAAATCGAATGTCTAGCAGAAGCTGATTTCTTCTACTAAATGGCATGGTTTTAAGTTGACCATAAACTAACAAGAGCTCAAGGCTCAAAAATATGAAAATGTAACAAGCAGAACTTCATGTCTTCTGCTCAATTGGTGGTTTTAAGCTGACCACAAACCATATCAATAAAAATATGTTCAGGAACAAGACTACATACCAAGAACTAGGTTGCATACTTGATCATCTGTTCACAGGCTCTAAATCAAACTTGGAACCTGACTCAAAATCAAACTTGGAACCTGACTCAACTAGATTTCCCCCCTGTCAGGGACAAGTGGTTCCAATTCCCTAGATCGTCATTCGCAAGTATGGCCAAGAAGAGATCCAACACATCAAATTGTCTTCCGGCGGAGTCTGAAGACTCGATCTTCAACTCAGAAGACTACATCAACTGGCCCTCGATCATACCCTAAATCATCAAATCTTTAAAAACATTCATGTCCATCAACTGTAGAAATATCTCCAATCAAGTACGACTGTACTTGTGTATAAATTCGGCGATAAGACTGCTCCAATAATTTGGCTTCCAAACGCCAACGCCAATTCCCTAACCATTCAAAATGAATTTGTTTCTGCTTGCGCTTTTGACACCTTACTGAAGGGTGATTTTTCTTCCCACAAAATTTGCATGGGTGAAGATCAAAACAATTTGACTTATCATGGCCAAACCGGCGACAGTTTGCACTGTATGGGTTATTTATCCGACCGATTAGCAACATCATCATCAGTTATATCCTGTACCTGTTCCTTACCAATATCATCATTCAAAAATCCTCCACTCACAAAGCAAACAAGTTTGCTATAATTAGGAAAATGAAAAAAGTTGTTAGCATCCTATACATATCCTAGTCCATATCGATTTTGTTTAAATCGTAATTCTTCCCATGGTCGAACAATACATTTATCCGCAACTTTTTCTGATATAGGGACTTCATCTAACTGATTTTCATGTTTATGACTGTCATCACTAATCAACTGAGTGTCTTGATTATCATCCTTGATGTCATTGTGTTTGTTAAAATCACATTGTTGGTGTTGAAGCAAACTTAACTCATCAGACAACAACTTGTTTTGATGTTTGAACATATCAATCTTCTTGTGCATTACTTGTAAACAAGTAATCACTGTACTAAGGGTGCACTTGTTTATTGCAATTGTAGATTCCGTAGTTGAATTAATTAATGTGCACAATATTGTAAATAGTTCTTCAATTCTTGCCATTATGCAAAATATGGAAGAGAGATGCTTGTATGTTGATGCCACAAAATTTAATTTTGTATCCTGTTGTGCATGTAGAGCGATCGTATGTTGCATGAATGCCAAAAAAACTACAGGATAACCAATGATGCACACAAAGATCCTAAGATAAACCCCCTTATTCAATTTCGGGTAGGTCAAAGACGCCTTATAACTTCCAAAAACTCCTTATAACACATTTACAAACTCTTTAACACCCTTATAACTTCAAGTACATTTAACTATAATAATGGAGAAAACTCCTCCATACAAAACCTTATAACTCCTTAAATCCACATCAAAAACTTCCTTTAAGTTCTATTGCATAAAGAATGCACCTTATAACTCCTTGAGTTGTTCTTGCAATATTTTTTTATTTTTTTTAAATAAAATAAACTTAATAAAATCCACTTATTACTCCAAAAGTTTTTTTTTTTTTTTTTTTTGTTTTAAAACATCTTGCATAAATCTATAACCTTCATAAAGCAATATTTTATGCAAGCAACAACTATTTTGGAGACAATCCAATTCCCCTTCCTCTCAATGAAGGCTTAAATATTCAAGTGATCCTATGAGTGATTTGACATTTCTCTTTCTTTGAAAAATAAAAAACTTTTATTGGCTAATAATAAAAACTTTTAAAATAATGCAGTTATACCACTGTACTTGGAAACCTCTTCGTCACTCCCTAGGAAGTCTATAACGATGCCCTTATCAAATAGAAAAGTCACGTCTTTGTGCAATCGATTAACCTTTCGTTGTGCCCAGCATTCGGTGCACGCTCTTCCTCTTCACAAACCCTCGATTCTTTCTACATTATTCACTGAGCCTCGCACAATTTGCTCCTTGCAATGTTGTCTTTCATAGGTTCTTGGACAGTACACAGAACCGAACCCACTTTCCTCGGTTGCGTCTAACTCTCTCATAAAATGATGGAGTTATTCCCTTTCTCAGAACGGAACACATCGACTCGCCATTTACTGCTTGCTCCTTGCATATAGGATGATCTCTTTTCAACGTTCTTCACTGGGCTTACGCATGACTCTTCTGGCAAACAGTTTGTCCCAGGTAATGATGGCAGTTGAAGAATTATCACAATTTCTTTGTGGCTTCACCCCCTTTGGTCTCCGAAATTTAACTAAATTTCACTTGTATTGGATTTTGAAAATTTTCATTTCCATCGCTGAAGGAATGACTATGAATACATCGATCCAATGATTCCACTGGGTTGTTTAGTGTTATGATGCGAGTTACATATCTGCATCCAGATTTACAAGAGGCTCAAAATAAAATCTTCTTCTCCATAAGCATTCAACCATTCTTACATTCGGCTAGAACAATCCCACAAGCGTCCAGCCGCTCTAGCTCTTTTGGACACACCTATGCGTATGGAAACATTAAAACCGAGCACTTGTAGACTGACTTCTTTGACCAGCAATAGAGCACCCTCGGCTGCCTTTTCTAGACGGATGGTGTGCGCGAACCCTTGGCACAATATAATTTTGTAGCTCTTGCAGACATACAGGAAAACGACTTCAATATCACCAGAGCCTAAAAATTATAGGAATTGATAAACTACCAGGCTCGTAAGATCAGCATCATGCTCTGATACCACTGTTAGATTCATAATGAAGAAAAGAGCAGAAACATAATGTAAATAACTGAAGCAATCAAGAAACTATGAAGAACAGAGATAAATAAACAAAGGCAGAAAAGGCATACTCTATTCATCAATGCTTCTGTAAATCATCATGTACATAGATGTACATATATAATACAAAAGACCATAACTGTCATGTAACTGAATAACAATTAGGTTAACTTAACTACCCAACTAACTTATGATTAGTGTTTTAACAGGATCTGAATTCACTGCCAAAAAAATTCATCGAAGCTATCGAATTTATTGATTCCGGCACAACTACACCATTGATGAACTTAGCAAACTCTTCTACAAATCTTGGACACCATAACCTCCACGGTTTCGCGGACCCACTGACGGCTAGGAGCTCCAGATTAGCAATGATCTTTATAATTTTGTCTATCAACAATTATAATAAATTATGTGAAATACTACCACGAGTAGCAGATCTCTTCACTTCATCGATCTAACATTCTTCATCTCCACACAATAGATCTGTTACCAGATTCAATCTTAATAAATTTGAATCAGTGACTCGTAGATATAATTTCCATTACCAGATTCAATCTCAATAAATTTGAATCAGTGACTCGTAGATATAATTTCCATTGATCTCAAGCAAGGTAATCGCTAGCACAGATCCACCATTAGGACATATACAATAGATTCCTCGCTAGCATATTCTCTACAACTCTTCCTCAGCATCCAATTTCCCCACTCTCACACAATTCTCCCCAGCATCACCACATGCAGTAACAACTCTCTCTACCCTACTCCTACACCTAAACTTAAACAGGGCTACATTCTTACAACTCTTATCTTCCTAGGCTTCTTTTTAGGCTCTCACGTGAGGGAGTGAATCTCTAATACCAAATTAAACAGGGCTACATTCTTACAACTCTTATCTTCCTAGGCTCTCACGTGAGGGAGTGAAGCTCTGATACCAAATTAGACATATGAGAATCACAAAAAAGAGTACACACAAAATTACTTGTTTATTGCATTAAAGAACATATGTATTTATACAATATTAACTAGAGTTCAACCATTTATCTGACTTAGATATCAAGGGCTCTAATTTACATTATCAACTACTACAATCTAGCTAGTCCTTATCCTTATCTTTTTATCTTATTGATCCATGCACTCAACTACTTCTTTGATTTGGAGTGCAATCCTTACATTACTTATCTCTAACTTACTCTTTTAAGCCATCTCATCATGTTACCTTCTCAACAGGTCAGGTCATGGGCTTTATGAATAACATGTATGAGTTAACATTCTAACAAACTTACCCTGCAAAATTCTAAGATGTTTATAATTAGGACGTAATAAGTCTCTTTTTGGTTAGGTAATTAGTTTGGACAATCACTCTTCGTAGTAATGTTATCAGTACAATCATTAAGTGAAGTCATTATCATAGTTTAGTTATTGTTTTTTGAGATTTAAATTATGTTTTTATGTTGCTTATGGGGATTAGTGGATTGAATACACACGATAACATAATCAATTTACAATTTGGATTAAGATAAGGAACTAGTGCTTTATCCCTACCATTAAAAGGCAAGGCTTGGAATTCATTCTTTCTTCATTATCCAATGAATTTCTCATCAATATGTCATAGTATATGAATGGTGTTTCAGTAACAATCACCAAAGGAAAACATAGTATATGAATGGTGTTTCAGTAACAATCACCAAAGGAAAACATAGTATATGAATGGTCTTTCAGTAACAATCACCAAAGGAAAACATAGTATATGAATGGTGTTCCAAGAGGGACTCTTTTGGTATGAAAAGCTCTCATGGCATCTTCCTCTTTCTCTACCACATCAACATAGCTTACTTATACCTTTTCTAAGGGGAAGTGATTTGACGTGGAAGATGAAGAGGGGTTGGGAAGAGATGATAGAGATTATGCTCATGGGAAAGGTGAGAGGATTGTGTATTGCATCCCTTGCCACTTTCATATCTAGCTAGGATTTTGCATGTGGACATTGAGATGGGTCAACAATGTTATTTCGTTTTTTAATTGGTTGGGGCTAGTTCGATAGCAATAGATCCACTATTGGTCATGTGTTCTATAAGAACTTACTTTTGTGTAGGGATGGAGTTAGGCGTCCTTTCCCATACCTTCAATGTAGTTGTAATTTTTCATAGAGTTGTATCTTTGTAACGAATTTTTCAAACTCAATTATGTGGAGCATAGTCTATGGGTTGTTAAATGATTAGGTGGTTCTGCTATAAATCCTTGACCTACCATGAGCATAGTCTATGGGTTGTTAAATGATTAGGTAGTTCTCTTATAAATCCATGACCTACCATGTGGATTTATTGGTCGTGCATGAGAAGACAAGGAGACGGAGGAGACAAATCATGGAGGACTGAGAGTCCACGGATTGAGGAAGTCGTTGTGTCTATCTTTATCATAGAGGTAGCCTTCACATATGCTTTAGCGACACTTATGGGAGAGGACCAGGCGTTTGTGGAGAAGGAAAGGTGAACCACGACAAAGGTTGGGTGCTTGGAGAGGGCAAGGTCACCATTGAAGGTGTCCGTCTTGAGGCAAGGACGAAGAGGCCTTGCTGAAGCAAAACAGCTAGAGGGGTCAGATCCAAAAGTATCAAAGAGTTATGAGTGGTATTTCGATCCGAGGAAGAATGTTATGGTGGGTGGTATATATATTTTCAGATATATCTGGAAGTATATATTAAGATGATTCGACGATATATATGTTGGAAACATGTCAACGAATTTTTCAAGCGGTCACATGCATATGTATGCAACTATGTTAAAAATGTCCATACATGCACTCTTTTGTGAACAGATTGTGTAACTGGTGGATGTAATTATAATTATTTAGTCTAATTGTTTGAGAGATACTATATATGAACATACCCATAGAGGTGAGAGTGAAATGTGTAGTGAGTATGTGAGAGCAAGACGCAATAATGAGGTGATTATGTGTGTGAGAGGAGAGGATGGTTGTATAGCTGAGTTGGTTATTGTAATTCTCCCTTGAATAATAAAAATATCGATTATCAATATAGATAAAGACTAAATTAAACAAATTACAGTACATAGAATTACAGAGCATCTAACTTCTCTGAGTGCAATAAAAAAAACTTTTATAATTATAATTATCTTGAAATTTTTACCAATGACAGATTTATATCTTTTACGAAGAAAAAGTTGCCTCCTGCCTCCAGACTCGTATCGGGATACTTATCCAAGTCACAGGATCATATTTTTAAGATAAATTAAGATTTTTCATATTCATAGCAAGATTTTTTTTAATTTACTTTATTTTATAAAAAAATAACGTTTACCAATGACAGATGTATATTTTTTACGAAGAAAAAGCGGCCTCCAGATTCGTATCGGGATACTTATCTAATTCACAGGATCATATTTTTAACATAAATTAAGATTTTTCATATTCATAGCAAAATTCTTTTTTAATTTACTTTATTTTATAAGAAATTATATAAAATTAAAATTTAATTTAAGAAAATACAGCACAGTAAAAATAGACTTTTCAAAGCAGTTTTAGATAATTGAAATCGTTAATTTGCAAATAAAAAGAATCAATAGAAGGTTAATTTTCTAGAATTTGTTGTATCTGTTAATTTGAATTATTAATTTGAATGGCTAATTATGTATAATGTGGATATTTAATTGATTTTTAATTTATTTTTTATTTGGAAATGTAATTTAAATAATAAAAAATTGTGATTTTTTATAAATTTATATTTCTTAATTTCAATAAAAGAAGCCAAAACTTAAAACACAGTTAAACAACATTATAAATAAATGAAAACACTATTTTCATTGTGGCTGATGCACAGCTACTCAAAACCTTGGTTGATGAACGCATAAAGGCTCGGACAGAAAATGAAACACACAGCCAGAAAATGAAACTCACAACCAAAAGTTATGAAGAGGAAATCACATTCATTGATTTGGGAGGATGACTAAGAATATGCCAGCATCTTCAATTGTTAGCCATCGGATTAAAATTTTAAATTAAAAAGTGATTAATTGTGCTCATTGTCAATAGGTGTAAGCCTTTCCAGTAATAAATAAAAACACTATTTTCATATAAGAAACTTGTCCCTCTGAAATAAACACGAAATAAACACGGAGCCAATTTTGAGAAAATGCACTAGAAATTGCAATAATCCTGTTTTCTTATGAGTAATTTCCCCGTTTAGAGTGACAGAGCCCAAATCTTTGGCAATGCACTGGAACTTACAATGCTACACACATGGCTTAATTATTATGTATTGAAGGATTAATATGTGCGCAATCATTCAGTATCTATGTATTGAAATGCATAGACAAAGAATAATGATTACCTTCAGTATCTATGTATTGAAATGCATAGACAAAGAATCATTCAATGCATAGACAAAGAATAATGATTAGCTGTGCAGGTATTTTAAAAGTTTTGTTTTAATGGGTTTGTTTAAAATTTGGTCAGAATTTTAAAAAAGTAATTAGAATTGTAAATTTCAGTGTGGTTGAGATGGTATATAATAAATGTTTTGGATTTTTGAATATCTTGAATAAACTTATACATTTAAAAATTCAATTTAATCACTGTAAAATTAGGATTTTCCCCACAATCCCATTGCCAAATTCCAGTCATAAAAACCCAAAATATAATCGACATTATTTATGTTTTCTGGTATGCACATTAGAAATGCCCATGAACATTCAATCAGGGCTATCTGAGTTAAAAAATCATACATCGAATTTCCAGTAGAAACTGGTAGGCTATACTTATTAGACTGACGCACAACGTAGCACTACCCTACCACATCATTTCAAAGGGGAAAACCTTTGGATAAATGAATACTTGACCTGTCGCAGCGCGCTACCAAAGCACATCGTATCAAAGAGGAAAACATGTGGATAAATGAAGAGATCACATAAATTTGATTTATTAAAATAAGGGAACAATTCTATAAGGAAAATTGATATATAACACATCGATGTCTAACAACTGCTAATCTCCGAAGATGGGCTGAGCTGACAAGCTAGAAACGTTGAGAATTAAAAGACTACAACACACGGTCTCCATCGTTGAAAATTGCTAATCTACCAATAATGATCCAGAATAATTTAGAACAGAAAATTTGTATAAATTATAAGTTTAACCTAGAATTGCCTCTCTGCCCCCTGTACGTTAATGGCCACTCATTACAGTTGTGCTAATTAATATCCTTTACTTCTTGATGCCCTTGGTGCCTCCAAATTTGTATAAGACTTTTAATTATAAGTTTAACATAGAATTGCCTTTCTGTACCTTATAGGTTAAAGGCCCCTAGTTATAGTTGTGCTAATTACTAGCACAGTCACAAGTCACTCGTGGTTGGTGAACGCTGAAATAATCGAGCTCTGGGTATTAAATAACCGCAGAATCTTGTGCATTAAATAACCGACGTGGTAATATGACGCGGTAAGAGCTTCAGGCAGGAAAATCAGGAAAATCCGGTCCAGTAAATAATAGTTGGAGTAAAAATCGTGGCTGGTAAACTTGGGCTCTTTAGAAAATGAAACGTTAATCACTTAGAGGTGGCAATCAACTAACCATCATGGTAAATTTTAAATATGATTAAGTAAAAGTAAAACAATAAACATGTAAACGGATGTCTTTATAATAGTGAGGAAGTTAGTGATTGAAATCACAACCATTGATTTATTGGGACAACTAAGAATATTCCAACAATATTTAATCTTGTCCATACAAAACTGATTAAGTACTAAAAACATATTAAATGTGCCCATTATCAATAAGTGTACCTCTTTCGAGGTAAAATTCCTTCACTTCTTAATGCCCTTGGTAACTCGGTTCCTGTAATAATTCATCCCAGTTTAATTGCACAATATCCCTACTATCCTACCGGTTTAAGAAAAGCGCTGTGCTTGTTGGAATAGGTGTGGCGAACCAAGAATGAATTATCAAGGTGAAGTCATAATCCCCATGGGATATGTGGTCATGCTTGCTTGTTGGAATGCTTGTTAAAAAGTGCAAAGAAACACGCCACCAAATGCTTGACTACTGGAATCATTCTAAATAGCAAAGAACTAGTGACCAGGCTATGAGATGTTCTGCCTAGCAGCAAGAGATACAATTTTCCTTGCTCACGTGTATGCTGTCCAAAATATGTGAGGCCAATGCCACAACTCCTAATGCGAATGAACCCAAGTCAGGGCTCAAACCTAGTTTGTCGCTGCTCCAAGCCACTTGCAAGCAGAAGGAAACCTAGGCCAACTGGTCACGTTCATTTGTCTGAGAAGAGAGGCATACCAGCAGCCTCAAAAGGAAAGGAATAAAAGACCTAGATGATATGGTTGCAGCTGTCAAGAACATGGACATTAGTACCAACGATTTCATCATGGAGATTATCCCTTGCAAAGATGCGTTGTTTCTACCCAAAACTTATAAAAATGCAAATAGCAACCCGGTAGCAGTCCTGCAGAATAAGTTTTCCAACCGTGACTCGGCCCTGAAGGTCGTTGACACTGCTTCATTCCATTAAAAACTTTAAAACCACAACTGTTGATGATATTGACAAAAAATCACCCACAAAGACACCTAAGGACGTTGCACCATACAACAAGGAAGTAATGCCCCAGAAGCACTTGAAAAGGAAGATTTGCAGCAAACCTACCAAAGCAACAAAAAATCCAACAACTTGAAGCCTGTTTAAAGAAAGGTAACACCAAACTGGGCAATAGTCTCCACCTGCACCATGTCATTGACAAAAGCCAAGCCAACTAGCTCAATAATTGACCGACCCTACAAGCAAGTATTCTGTAAATTATAATCAATTACCCCAAACAAGCAAATATATTGCCAATGAGTGTGGCAGAGACAATGATTTCTACTAAGTCGAATTGCACAACCAATTGCAGTATTCGATATTTTGATTTCAGATTAGGCATCATGAAAATGTTGTCCTTTCTTTCGATTAAAGGCGACACATCATCTTCTCCATTCTCATTGTCCAAGGTAAAAGCATCCTGCAATTGGAATGATCGTATTCCATTTGCTTCTTTAGACTTATTTGCTTATGTGTTTGTTTCATGAAGGGAGCTCACCATGAGCGGAGCTACTCATTGTATGTTTCTAATAGTTGTGAAATTAATTTTCCTGCAAATAGTGGGGATTGTCCGCTTCCTCCCCTTCATGGTTTACAATTACCTGCAAATTTGTCTTGTGCTTGAAGAGCCTAGTCTGGAACCGTTGACCTAAGTTGCAGCTAAGGCAATATCAAGCTGCGTAGGAAGCTGTCGAGTGAAAGAGGTTGTATTAGACGTTGAGCGTGGCGTGGGATGAGCATAGGTGGCTTGAGGAAGAATGCAAACGTGTGGAAACTTATGGAGAGTTACCTGTGGGACCGTCAGTGTCAAAGAGAGGGTAGAGGAGAGGCTATGCCGACGAGTAAAAGGGATAAGTGTGGCCATCTTTAGTGAGCGTGTAGGAGTTAGTACACGAGTCATACTAGGCGAAGTTTTCAAACTAGTAAAGGTATACTAGAAGTAACTTAGCATAATCAGAGGGGTCGTATCGCATGTAAGTTAACAGATTGCTACAACCTAAAGGACTGAGCAACTTCATTTACCCATCTCAGATAGTACAGGTTAGGATGAGGAGTGAGCAGGACATCGAAACCAAATTCTTCTGATTATCGCTCTCCATAATTAATTAAACAACACGATCCTTATATTGGCAACTGTGAGTAAAAATCAATGCATGGGCTAAAGGAGTATAATTGCGAGTCAGAAGCGATGGATGAGGATAGGGTTCATTGGGATTCTCAACATTGATCACATCCTTAGGAGGGGCCGACTAGAGCATTGTGAAAGAGATGCATTATAGACGGAGGTAACTTCATGAAATATAAAAGGTAATAAATTAGAATTAAATTTCATATAAGTACTTATTTGGGATCCAAAATGGAGAGTTGAAATTAGAGTTTGCAGAAAACCACAATAAACTAGTGCATTCTTAGGCTGAAAAGATACATTTAATATATAGGATTACATTCAGTTTAGGGAGTTAGAACAAACTTCTAGAAAATAGGATCTAAATCCTAAATAAACAAAATAGGATCTAAATCCTAAATAAACACTAGATCAAAACCTACTTAATTAATAAGATCTCTATTAATTCTAAGTCTCCTTCTTAATGGAGAAATGGTTGACTTTCACACCTAACATTTTCCTAGACACTTCAAATTTAATCTTCCCAAGAGGTTTTGTAAAAATATCACAAGCATTGTCACTAATATTACAATACATTAAAGCAACATCATTATATTGCATCTTTTCTAGAACAAAATGAAATTGAGCATCAACATGCTTTGTCCTTGAATGATAAACTAGATTATTTTCCAACTTGATTGAGCTTTGGTTATCACATTTGATTATCATAGCTTTCTTTTGTTCTTCTCCAACATCTTGAAGAAGTCTTCTCAACCAAACAACTTCACATGTTGTTGCACACAAAGCTTTATATTATGCCTCAGTAGATGATAAAGATACAATAGGCTGCTTCTTGCTGCTCCATGAAACAATCTCGGATCCAATGCCAAAGGCATAACATGTAGTAGATCTTTGATCATCCGGATTGCCAGCCCAATCTGAATCTAAGTAACATGTTAGCTCAACATCAAATGAATCAATATATTTAATACCATAATCAATTGTGCCTTTGAGATACCTCAGTACCCCTTTCGCTGCATTCTAATGGCTTTCTAGAGGTTTTTCCATAAACTAAGTTAACACACTAACAAAATATGCTATGTCAAGTCTGGTTGTAGTGAGATAGTTCATATTCTATGTCAATTCTAGTTGTAGTGAGATAGTTCAAGCTTCCCATCATCTGTCTATACATTGTACCATCTACACCTCCTTTAAACCATCATCGCTAGAGAGTTTTATGTTCTGTTGCATTGGAACAAAAGAAACTTTACACTAATCTATCTTAAACTTCTTAAGTACCTCTCCAACATATTTACATTGAGACACAAAGGTTTGACCAACATTTCTCCAAACTTCAAGACCTAGGAAGTAATGTAACCCACCAAGATCTTTCATTTCAAATACCTGCGGTATTTTCTTCTTAATTCCACTAATCATTTTTTGTGGATTTCCTGTAATAATTAAATCATCAACATGTGATGAAATCAGTAAAACATGCCCCTTTTCATCAAACTTGTTATACAAATTTGGATCACTTTTGCTCCTCATAAAACCTTGTTGAAGAAAGAAGGAATCTATACCACTTTTCACAAACCCCTCTAGTTGAGTAAGGTAAACCTCCTCCTTTAACTCACCATTTAGAAAAGTAGATTTTACATCTAATTGGTGAAGCTTCCAATGGTACTTTGTAGCTAATGAAATTAACAACCTTATAGTATTTAATTTAGCTACTGGTGCAAATGTTTCTGCATAGTCAATACCCTCTTTCTGTGAGTACCATTTTGCTACCAATCTAGGTTTGTATTTGTCTATACTACCATCTTCTTTAAATTTAGGTTTGTATTTTCATTTACATCCAATAGGCTTTTTATCTTTAGGTGATTCAGTCGATTCCCAAGTTTTGTTTTTCATTATAGAGTCATATTCTTCCTCCATTGCTTTTCTCCACTCTTCATGTTCATTAGTTTCATTAAAACTCATGGGTTCTATGACATTTGAAATACTATCCATCGGTGAATAATCTTTATATATTTTAGGTAGACGAACCTGTAGTGAGGATCTTCTCAATTGATTGTCTTCTTCCCCACTTTGTGAAGATACTTCTTCACCTCTTGGTGAGCTCTGAGCGATGGATGTATCCATGTCACCGGATCCTTCTTCCTTTCGTTGTTGTTGTTGATGATGATGCTTCTCTTCTTTGACCTCTTCATCTTCAAGAAGTACATGCCATCCTACATGACTGTTGTTTTCATTATTTCCTTCTTCATGCTCGTGGAAAATTACATCTCTACTCACAAACACTTTGTGAGTAGATGGATCAAACAGTTTATATGCTTTAAATTCTGAACAGTACCCTATGAAAATACATTTGATGGATTTAGAATAAAGCTTCTTCCTATTCGCCTTTGGAATATGTGCAAAATCCTTACACCCAAATACCCTCAAATTATGAACTGCGGGATTAGAATCATAAAAGGCTTCGAAAGGAGTTTTATGATCAAGATACCTTATTGGAATTCTATTCTTTAAATAAACAACAGTACTAATGGCCTCAGCCCAAAAATCATTTGAGAGACTCGTACCTTTCATCATACTTTATGCACACTCCACCATAGTTCTGTTTTTCCTTTTTGCAACTTCATTCTATTGTGGAGTGTGAGGTATTGTAAATTGTTGTACTATTCCATGATCTTTGCAATACTTGATGAAGTTCCCCAATCTATACTCTCCCCCTTGATCTGAACGAAGGATTTTTATGGTCTTTCCTGTTTTCTTCTACGCCATGTTTCTAAATTCCTTAAAGTATTCAAAAAGATCATTTTTTCTCCTGAGGAAATAAACCCATGTGTATCTTGTGCAATCATCAATAAATCGAAAAAAATAATAAGCACCTCCTAAGAACCTTGTCTGCATTGGTCCACAAACATCAGTATGCACAAGTTCTAATATATCTCTTTTTCTCCTATCAGAATTAGAGGGGAATTCATCTATGTACATCTTTCCTAATGCACAACCTTCACAAGCAACATACTCATTCTTCAACATAGGGAGTCCTTCAACCATACTTTGTTTTAGTAATAACAACAAATCATGATAATTAATATGACCATACCTCTGGTGCCAAAGAGTTTCTGTAGGCATAGTTGTAGAAGTCAATGCTTGATGATTCTTGTTGGTAACATTGAGTTTGTACAAACCTCCAGCTCTGACCCCTGTATAAACAGTTCTATAATGATCCAACAAGTCCTTCACTATACAATAAGTCTTGAAGAATTTGACCTTCAGATTCTGATCTGTAATTGTGGACACAAAGATCAGATTTTATTTATCCCCGGTACATACGCAACATTGTGAATGTGTCTAACAGTACCACTCGTTAATGTTACTGGAATATCTCCATATCCCTTGATTTGATAAGAACGATCATCTCCAAGATAAATATGGGCATCATTATGTGTTTCTTTGAAATTTGTAAACCACTTCTTATTGCATATCATGTGAATTGAGGCCCCAGAGTCCAAAAATGATGCATTGACATCATCAGTTTCAACAGACAACGCAGCATTAGACACAAACAATATAAGATCCTTTAAATCAAAATTCGGGTTTTCTTCTGCAAAGTGTCCTGAATGTTTTCTATATTTATGCCTAGCCTCATCACTTTTCTTCTTATAACATTTTCAGGAAAGATGTCGAATCCTACCACAATAGAAACACTTAGGCTCATTTCTATTAGATGACATAGCTTGATTTAGCTTTGGAAATGACATTCCTTGATTTGGCTTTGGAAATGACTTCCTCTTAAATGAAATTCCTCCTTTGCCTTCTTCTCCTGGTTTCCCTCTAGGGAATCTCTTCTTTGTCCATAGTGCTAAGTTTGAATTCTGAGGATTCAAATTCGTGTGCCTCTCTTCTTCTTGCAGAAATATACATGTCGGTTCCTCAAAGGTATGAGCTTTCTGTCTCGCTGCAAGGCCTGTTATAAACATTTTATAGTCCTCTAGCATTCCATTTAAGGTAATTGTGACAAGATCAGTGCTTGACATTGTTTCTCCTATATCTCCCAATTTGTCTTTCATGTCTTTAATTCGCCAAAGAAAAGTACTCATTTACATCCATTTTAATACTTAACAATTTACTCTTCAGGAAAAGAATATGATTTGTATTATTAGTCTCATACAAATCTTTAAGTGCTTTCGAGATTTCATTAGAAGTCTTAACATCTCTAATGTGAGAAATTATACTATCTTTCACGGACATTCTTAATAATACCTTAGCTTTGTTCTCTCACTTATCCCAATATTGGATGGTTGTCATTGTCACACCTGCAGCCGCATCAGGTCGCATTTCATATCCTTTTGCGACTGTCTACACACCATAACCTTCCATCAAGGTTTGCATCTTGAATTTCCAATTGACAAAATTCAAGCCATCTAACTTATTGGCTTCATTAAGATAGGTTTCTGCGAGTGGATTCACCATCCTTGCAAACTCGTTCTCCTTCTAGGCAGTCAATGCAGCAAACACATGTCTCTTTTGCCCACGCCACTGCAAAATCAACACTCCACCAAGCTGTTGCAAACTCCACACAGCCAATGCATCAATCCCTTATGCTTCACGCTCCACGCTCTTATCCATGCAGATCAACACTCTTATCCACACAAATCCACACTCTTATCCACGTATGTAATCTTCTCCGACAGGAAGGAAAAGAAAAAATGATTGCATTGAAACACTTCTGATACAATATGGAAGCTCTAACAGATTGTGAAATGTGTTTAGGATTTTGCAGTAGACGCACGAACCACAACCATTCACTCCACAGATGCCTCTTCATGTCGAACAATCTCTTGCACTCCTCTTCTTCCTCCACGCAGACGCGATACCATGCATTCGCGATACCTCTCTCCTTTCATAGGCACGATGAAGTCCAGTGATTTGATCTCCTTCAGATCCAGCAACAACGATGAAGTGGAAGCAGTGATACAACGATCCACCAATCTACAATTCAAGACAACTATCCACCAATCTGCGATTCAAGACAACGATCCACCAAAGGATACTTTACGCAGAGGAGACTTCACACAAATAGCTCCTCACTCCAGCAACCAACGATCACGCTCTGATACCAACTTAGAAAATGGAAAGACAAATAAGAATGAATGAAACCAGCTGCTCACAGGTGAGGCAACACCTAGAGGCAGCCAAAGGCAACGCCACTCAATTCATTGATTAAAACAATCAAGAGTACATGAATATATAGAATTACATTCACTTTAGGGAGTTAGAACACATTGCTAGAAAATATGATCTAAATCCTAAATAAACACTAGATCAAAACCTACTTAACTAATAAGATCTCTATTATTTCTAAATACTACACTATTGATGTGTATTCTATTAATATGAATATGTGTGGTTACAATATGGTTACAAGAAGTTACTGAGTTACCAACTCCTATAATGGTAAACTAACTAATTAACTAATTACTTAAGGATGTAATTAGTATTTTCCTTAACACACCATACCCAACCACACAAAAATGTTCATAAAAAACTGTGTAAACATTGTTCCATCTAGTTATAGCATGAGAAATCTCGGCCATTGCCTTGTCTTTAAGTTCAACATTGTTCCATCTAGTTATAGAATGAGAAGTCTCGACCATTGCCTTATCTTTAAGTTCAACAGAGGAGATGCATCTTCGATCCCTGTATGTTAAACATTTTCCCACCATTGAGTCACTAGCCCTTAGAGGTGGCAGATTACCAATGCAAGTTTATCATGCTCCCCCAGTTCAACTTCATGTTTTATGTTTAAAATATGAAAGAGAAAACTCTGATCCATGCATCCGCTTGTTTGTCATCAAACGCACACTATCAACAAAACCAATATGCAAATCGTTGTGGGACTACGAATATGCAAATCTATAATATGTTCATCCAGTCCGACAATCACCTAATTGTAGTGTTGGAGCACATGCTCATGCTAATGGAAAAATTATTATAGCTAATGTAAGAACTAGATTTGTATATCTGCGAGTGATACGTCTTCACCTTGAGAGATTTTCGGAGGCACCATGTGGATAGTAAGGCCATAAAGTAAAGAAGGAAAAAATCCTAAAGTCACTATTGTTTGTGTTAGTGCACATCCTTAACCATCTCCCTAAAGGGCACTGATTCGATCTTGGCTATTGATCTTGGATATAGAGATTTCGTACCTTCTCCGCTAAAAAACTACGGATCAAGTTTAACTTTCTCATTCTCTTTATTTTAATGTTATGTTATTGTAGTTGTATTAATTAATATTCTCCACTTCATGGTGAGTTCTTGTACCTAATAATGTAAATGCATTAGTATCATTTTTTAATAACCTCCATGTGTTTGACTATAATATCAAAGGAAAGTCTAAAATATATAGAATGTTAAACATATCTTAAGATGACTCTTTTATCTTTTATGCACCTCCAGAAGAATATATAATATTTTTTAGAATTGGAGAAAGCAATTTTAGACAGATTTTAATGCAATAACATATTGTGTGGGAGGGTTCATGAGTGGTGGTTTATTTAATAACACAAAAGAGAACTTAAGGATTGTGAAGCTTACAAAACGGGTGCATATGTCAATTTCCTTTTTTCGTAATGGAGTGTTAAAGATGAAAACAGAGTAATTAAAAATATTATATTAAAAGTAAACTATAAAAATAAATTGTCTCTATAGAAAAAACAATCAAGAAAACCACATATCTTATATAATGAACAATATTTTAAAAAAAATGATATAGGTAAAAGAGGAATGCTTTCAAAAGATGGAAAGAGGAAACCCACTAAGAAACCCCATAATGGCTGCTGAAAGAAAAATGAGAATCAACTCTAAATAGACTACTAAGTTACAAATTTGTTGAGGTAACACATTGGATGAATGAATATATAAACTTATGCAAAGGGAAAAAGAGTTTTTTTTAGAATAAGAATTGACACCTTAGTATGCCATCCAAAAATTATGTAGCAAGGTGAGATAAATGAAGAAGAAATTAAAGTATGTCTATGTGAACATTATGAGATATACATCAAGGGAAAGGAGTCTACCATGATTTTCTTAAGGATATATTTAAGCAATTAATATGGCATGAATTTCTTAGAGACTACTAGGATAGCAATATGATACCTATTTACAGTCACAATGATGGAAATAATGTGAAAAAAAATATGACCATTATGGTTAGTGTCCTCTTTTTTGTGCTACTTGGCACCATTTTGGATAAGAAATATGGAAATGAATGGTAGAAAACAACATCAAGTCTCCTTCTCAAGTTGGTTTTCGACCTAAACTTTCAACAATTGATTGCCTAGTAAATCTTAGGGTTTCTATTGAGAAAGTGTGAAGGAGAAGTAATAATAGCTATATTTTCTTTGTAGATTTCGATTTAAAGCCTCTAATAAATGCTAGAAATAAAACTTTGTGAAAGAATAGAAAAAGTAGGAATTCAAGTTGAGTGGAGAGAAATACCTATCCACTTATATGAAAAAGGCTATTATAGAGTTGGTTGGACCCATAAATAATAAAAATGCAAGTGGAAAAGTCAAAATAAATACTAATATTGGAGTGAAACAAGAATTTCTCCTCTCCAATATTTTTTGGCTTAATTATAGATTAATTATAAGATTAGATTAGGAAAGATCATAGAGGAATAAACTCATAGTAAGTTACACTATATTAAATTGTGGATAATGTAAATGATGTATTTGGGATAAGGATATAACTATCACATTTAATGATGAATAACTGAGAGTAAATCCTTCTTACAAATACTCAATATTTGTGATACAACTTTGAGCAATGCTCTACTATTTGTGATACAACTTTAAGCACTGCTCTCCTAGTAAATAAGGATTCTAGGCCACTATGGACAAATGTGCCCAGCCAAAATCATGGCCATGCAAAACTCTAGAGAAGACATAAAACAATATAAACATCTAACCACAAATGTATATTATCATTTATGTTAATAAATTTTATCAACTATAATTGTTTATTTGTTTTATAAAGAATTGGTAAGAATTAATAATTGGCCTCTCTCATTTAAAAAAACAATTAATATTCATCATAAAAATAAAAAAAATAAAAATTGTACATTCTTATGAATATGCTAGAAAATATTTGGTGTTTGTTTGATTATATCTTCTATTATCTAAAATATTTTAGAGTTTATTCTTGGATTCAACCTCTACAACTTTATAAATTAATATGAGGGCATTCGCTCCTAGCTTCAACAACTCTATCATAATTTTTTCAATGATTCACTCCTAGATCCACTCCCTTCTTGATTCTGCAACTTCTATCAGGATCTGTTCCCTCACTTTGTAGAAACTTTTGTTTATGCTCTCACAACCTCTTTGATCTCTACATTATTTCTGCAATGATCTAGATCTAAGGTTCCATCCACTTATTCATAGATATTACCTACCGTTACGTCGTAGTCATGGATGACGAAAAGCATAGATAAAAATAGTTTTTGGACCTACAACAACATGTGTGAATGTTTCAAAGAAGAAAAAGATGGTAAAATCGAATCCCTATTCGCTCGGACTACCTCCTCGTTTTCTCCATCAATCATGTTGAGATTGAGAAACAACTTCAAAATATTATCAATGATGGACGGATTCAGCCCATTACCTCTCCTCATTCCTAAGAAGGAGAAATAAAAATGTCACCTTGTCATGGGCTACCATGCTATTAATAAAATCATAGTCAAGAATCTATACTCGTGGTCTTGTATCAATCTATGGTTATTATCCCGTGTGCATGGTGTCTTGGGACAGATGGAAGACATCACTAAAAAAAAGCACATTTGATTTATATGAATGTAGTGATGTCATTTTTCACTAATAACATTTTTTTACCCTATTTGGGTAAAATCGTTGTCTCCTATTTATATCCCTATTGTGTTGAACCATGTAAACCATTGCTTGATTATTTTGGGACCCTATTTGGGTAAAATTGTTGTCTCCTATTTATATCCTTATTATTTCTAACCATGTAAACCTTTGCTTGATTATGTATGTTTCCTTCTTATATCTCATATCACAATATAAATGAATGTGGTTGATTGTGAAAATTAAAATTATCTTTCCTATATTCCATCTCAATGATTGATTGTGAAAATTAAAATTATATTTCTTCCCTATAGTTACACAATGGTTTGATTCCATAATTTATAATAGATGTCAACAAGCTTTCAATCATTGAATATGACATAAACATCACTTCCTCACCGACATCTTTTTAACTACAATAATATTATTGACAATACTTACTATTATTTCTTAAATACACGTCATGCATCCCATCTAGTCAATCTCCCACTTTGGTCATCAACATATGCACACTAGTAAGCCTCTATCTATTTGATACACTAGGCAATTTTCCCATACACATTCTTTTAGTTAATTGTTCTCTCTTAGTCAATCAAATTGGTTGAATCAATTTCCTCAATCTATCGTACCTTCTAGAATTCTTCCAGTTGATCCAATTTTTAATCATATTATGTAAAGGAATCCCAAAAATTGGGAAAGATGTAGGAATTTAATTATAATAGTTTCTGCAATTTATTATATCAAAATTTAATTAATTCTTTCATCATTTCTATTTTAATTTTCTATTTGGAGATTATGGCATTACATAAATTTATCGTTCACAAATTTTGTGGTTGTTTTTTATTATAAAGGAAATATCTAACTTCTTCAAAATTAAAAATAGCAAAAAAATAAAACATGTAAACCTTCATTAAATCCTTTAATAATTTGTTTGCATCTAAAATTCATTTTTGATCTCTAAGTTAGAAGTATGATATGTTGGATTACTAAGAGGGGGGTGAATCAGTAATAGAGCAATTTAATCATTTCTAATCATATAATGCAAATGTTATATTAGTGTAGCATTATCATCCAATAATTGCAGAGTAAATAAACAATGAACAAATGAGCAATCATACACATACACAATACACCGATGTTTTTACATGGAAATCAAAAGCGGGAAAAAACCACAAAATGTTTTTTCTTATATGTCTTGAAGAATTACATTCATTGGAAGCACCAACTTCTTTTGTTTTCCATATGCAATTGGAAGGAGGCTCCAACCCCCTAGTTTCTCAAGATACAACCTGTGGAAATCTCCAACTCCCCAATTCTCTGGCTACAACCAGAAGGAGGCTACAACCCCCTAAGTTCTTTAGCTACAACCAGAAGCTGGCTACAACCACCTGTCCTTGCCCCGTCCAACCACCCTGAAATATAAATTGCAAATGTAGACAACATGTCACTGTCACTGAATCAACCACTGCCACTGTCAACCTGTACCAATAACCTGTAACAACCTGTACCAATCAACCTTCACCAAACAACTTGTACCAATAACCTGAACCAAGATGTATCATGCATCAACTGCACATCAACTATGACTCATCAAGATGTACCAACACCATCAACTTTACACCTAATGTATGTGTCAAATTATCAACTACTTGTCTCAACCATGTACCCAACATGTACCTCAACCATATACCAAAGACATACACCAATATAACCATAAAAAATTCATCACTCTATCCATAAACCCTTACATCAAACCATGTTCCACAACCTCACTGTTATGTAGCCTCAAGCTAAACCCACAACTTCAACAACACATCACAACCAAAAGACCAATACCCATATGCAAAATACCAACAACAAAATACCAACTGTATCCCTCAACAAATATGATATATACAGCAATACTGAACATCCAATACCATCTCAAGAGATAAACCCTAGCTCACAAAACATACCTCAAACAAGATGTGTCATATCTCTCATAAATAGACCCCAATCATGTTATTGTCGTGATTTTTCTGCCGCGCGTTTTCTACCGCAATTTTTTTTTTGCACTTTTTCTCCCGCGATTTTCCTGCCATGATTTTTCTTTTGCACTTTTTCTGTCACACTTTTCTCTATCAATAATACCTGCCCAAATAACCTTTCACAAAATAGATATTCAATGATATTCAATAGGTTCAAGTGTGATTAAATGAAAGAGCCTTGCCTCTTATTTATACTTTCATGTAACATCCCACTTTCCTTATTTTAGGGAGTTCTCCATTAACTTTATAATATAAATAATTTCTTTTGTAAACTCTTTGACTACTTTGACCTTTTGGGGCTTCTAGATGACTCATGAGGGTTCTCCAACTTCACATGGTCATAACTCTCTAACCGTGAATAGTTATGTGACATTCCACATACCACCGAAAATGACATTACATGTACTATCCATCTCGAATACTCTTACCTGAAAATATATCAAAACTCATACCATTATCCATCAAACAAACTTGGGTCCATTACCCAAACCTTTGTGCTACCGAAATTCGCTACCAGACTTTCTTCAAGGGTTGACATCAATGACAACCAACCCAATTAATCAACAATCTCCCCCTTTGGCATTGCTAGCAACACTCTGATGCAATACTGAAGTCATGTCATTCATGCTCCCCATGTGACCATCGCTCCCCCTGGAACCATGTCTATGTGCTCTTTCTCCAAGCATTTACCTTTGCATCTGATAAATATCTCCCCCTTTTTCATCAATGGCAAATGTATCTTTCCATCCAGGGCTACTCCCCTTAACTGAACTGTCCTTGGGGATACTCCCCTTGACTAAACTCTTCCTTCCAACCTGAACTGTCCTCTTTATGGTGCTTCCTCGTGTAAATATAAGACTTATAAGATAACCATTCAAAAGAATTCATTTTGGAGTAGAAATTACTCCGAGTCTCTGGCGTAGATACTCAAAGGCTTCTCGTGGAAGTGGTTTTGTAAATATGTCTGCCACTTGTTCTTTTGTGCCTACATATTCAACTCTGATATTCTTCTCTGTAACCTATTCCCATAGAAAGTGATACTTTATTGGAATGTGCTTTGTCTTAGAGTGCATCACCGGGTTCTTTGAGATACTGATGGCGCTTGTATTATCACAATAGACTGGAATGGGCTCATCATACTCAACCTGTATATCTATCAGAGTTTGTTTCATCCATAGAACCTGTGTAAAACATGTTGTTGTTGTAATATACTCTACCTCGACTGTAGATAAGGATATTGATGATTGTTTCTTGCTTAACCGTGATACTAAACACTCACCCAAGTAGAACGTTGCTCCTCTTGTGATTTGTCAGTCATCAATGCAACCTGCCCGATCTGCATTTGTGTAAGCAATAAGTGATAGATCCTTTATTTTTGGATAAAATAATCCAAACTCTTTTGTTCCTTTGAGATATCTGAAAATCTTCTTCACTGCTAATACATGTGATTCCTTTGGTGTTGCTTGAAATCATGCCACCTATCCAACTTCCTGCATTACATCTGGTCTGGATGCTGTCACATATAGTAAGCTACCAATCGTTGACATGTATTGTCTCTGGTCTATAGACTTTGAATCATCATCTTTTCTCAACTTGCAACTGGTTTGCATAGTAGTGGTAACTGGTTTGCAATCTTCCATTCTGAACCTCTTTAGCATATCTCTGATATACTTAGTTTGATAAATACAAATTCCTTGGTTGCTTTGATGTATCTAAAGACCCAAAAAGAAGGATAGTTCTCCAAATAATGACATTTCAAATTAATTATGCATATCCTTTGCAAATTTATGGCTTAACCTGTCATCAGTACTTCCAAAAATAATATCATCAACATAAACTTCAATTAATAAAATAATATCTTGAGTTACCTTGATGTAGAGGTTGTTGTCTTCACTTCATTTTCTAAACCTTGATTGTTGTAGATGTTTATCCAGTCTAGAGTATCATGCTCTAGGAGCTTGTTTTACACCATACAAGGTATTCTTCAATTTACACACATAATCTACGTTCTCTGACAATTGAAATCCTTCTGGTTGTTCAATGTAAACTTCTTTTTCAAGTTCCCCGTTCAAAAAAGATGATTTCACGTCCATCTGATACACTTTAGTATTCTTGGAGCATGCATAAGCTAGGAGCAATTAGATTGCTTCCATTATGGAAACTGGAGAAAATGTCTCTTCAAAGTCGATTCCTTCAACATGTATGTATTATTTACATACCAATCTAGATTTGTTCCTTGTAACATGTCCATCTTCATTCAATTTATTTATGAATACCCACTTTGTGTCAATCACATTCTTATTCTTTGGTCTTGGAACCAATTCTCAAGTGTCATTATTATCTATTTGATCCAATTCTTCATCCATGGCCTTATTCCAAAATTCATCTTTGTTGGCCTCTTCAAAACTATTTGGTTCAATTGTAGATGAGAGTGTTAGGTACATTTGTTTTGGTGAATGGATTCTTCTTCTAGTATCAACTTCTGCATCTTTGTTTTTGATAATCTGATCTGAAGGATGATTCTTCTGTACTCATTTTCTAGGTGTATATGGAGGCACTTGTTGAACTTGTTCTTCTACTTCTGTTTGATCCTGTTCATCTTCCCCTTCAACTTCTTCTTCATCTTCTGCTTCTTCTTCGTAAAGTTGTTCCATTGATTCATTTTTTTCTTCCTTTAATTCGCGTCCACCCATTTCATCAATTGTTACATTAATGATTTCCACAACTTTGTTCAACCTCAAATTGTAACACTTGTATGCTTTCATTGTACTTGAGTGACCAACAAGTACTCATTTGTCCACATGAGAGTCAAACTTTCTCATTCTGACATCTTCTCTTTTGATGTAACATTTGCTTCCAAATACTTTGAAGTGCTTCACATTTTCTAGTCTTCCTTTCCATAGATCGTAGGGAGTTTTATCAGTGTTGTTTCTGAGAATTACTTTGTTTTGAATGTGAATCGTTGTATGTAATGCATGTGTCCAAAATATATCTTTCAATTTGTAATCCATTAACATTGTTCGAGTCATTTTATGTATTATCATGTTCTTTCTTTCAACAAATCCATTCTGTTGAGGTGTCCTAGCAACGAAGAATTGTTTTTTTATTCCATGCTTGCTGCAGTAGTCCATAAATTCCTTTGAAGTGAACTCTCCTCCATTATCAGATCTCAAACATTTGATTTTTAATTCCATTTCATTTTCAACCATTTCCTTGTAGACCTTGCAGTTTTCAAAAGCTTCTGACTTATTCTTGTATAATCATCAACTAATAAAATAAAGTATTTCTCACCTTTTAAACCCTTTGTTGTAGTTGGTCCAACTAGATCAGTATGCACAGTTTCCAGTGGTCTTGTCGTTGAATATTTTTTTGATTTAAACCTGGTCTTTGTTTTCTTTCCTTGTTGACAATGCTTACATAAAGTGTTGGTTGGTTTCATAATCTAGAGAATTTCTCTAACTGCTTCATTTTTACTGACTTTGACAAGGTTATCAAAGTGTATGTGATCCATTATTCTGTGCCATAGCCAGCTTTCATCTTCTTTTCCTAGAAAACACTTTTTATTTCCAATTTCACTTAGTACATATATGTTGCTTGTAGTTGTTGCAATCAATTTTCCTGAACCTTCTTTTTTCATCTCTCACTTTTATGAATCGAAAGTAACTTTATGACCTTGGTCACACATTTGACTCACACTTAAAAGATTATGTTTCATATCTTCTACTAGTAGAACATTTTCTTCCTTAGTATTCTTGTTTCCAATTATGACTGTGCATTTTCCAATGATTTTAGCTGAATCATCATTTCTGAAGGAGACCAGTTCATATATTTCCTTTCTTAATGTAAGAAACTTGTATTTATCACTTGTCACTTGTTTTGAAGAGTCATTGTCAACATACCAACCACGTTTCTCCTTCTTAGCTTGTAGAGCGAGTGTGCATTCTTCATTATTATACTGATTCTTCTTTCTTATCCATGTTCTCTTCTGAGGTTTCTGTCTGTGACTGTTGTTGTTCTGTTGTGGTTCTCTAGGAGGAATTATCATTCTGCAATCTTTGGCCATGTGTCCAAAGTTTTTACACTTGTATCATTCCACTTCAGTGCTCAATGATTCAAACCTGTTGTTAGCTCTGCAATTCGTAGCTTTATGTCCAAAATTATTACATGCATACCATAAACAAAAAAAGATAGTTTGATACCTAGGATTTGAAGATATTCTGAAATGAGTTGCTCTTCTGAATCTTTTTTCTTCCTGAGGTCTATCTGTCTGTTGTTGATTCTGAAATCCGAATATTCTCGGTGGAGGAGTGTCCCTATACTCTTCCTTGTAGATATTTTTATCCCCTTTGATTGTTTCTGCATAGCTTTTTGGAAATGTTTCTTGCTTTGTTGTTTTGGAGCTTGATCCCTTTTCTGTTAGATTGTATCCAAGTCCGGACTTGTCATGATGAGGTTTTTAACTATTGATAATGTCATCCAAAAATTTTGAGTTGTTCTGCATATTTTTCTTTTGAAGATCATATTTTAATATGACAGTCTCTACTTCCAAATTTTCAATGATCATGTCTCTTTCTTCTAGTTGTTCTTTGAGTGCTTCTTCAACTCTTTTATCTTCTTCTATTTGACCCTTAAAATTTGTGATCATTTGTTTTAGTTCCTGAGTGTCTTCTTTCTTGTCTAGTTCCTCTTGTAGCTTCTTGTTTTTCTTCTTTTATCTTCTTATAACTTCTATGGCACACAACAATTATTCTCGGTAGTCAACTTCTGCCTCTTCATATTCTTCTTCGGCCTCTTCATATTCTTCTTCAGTGTCTTGTTTGTCAAAGTCTTCTACTGCCATGAATAGAACTCTTTATGTCTCACTGTCACTGAATTCATCTTCATCTAATGATGAGATGTCTTCTTTAGTGCATAAGTTTTTCTTGAAAACTTTCTTTGTAATTTTTTTTCCTTTATATGTTTGTTTTCTATTTGAGTGATCTTCATCATTGTTCTTTTTTTTCTTATGAGGACATTTGTTAGAAAAATGACCAATACTATCACAATTAAAACAAATTAAAGGAAAATTACCTTTATATCTATCGTTGGTTCCCTTGTTCAATCTTCTGACAAAGTTGGTCATTTATTCATCATCTTCCGAGATGTCACTGTTGTTGCTATGTTCTTTTTCCTTTTTCTTTCCCTTTTGCTTTGACTTTTTGGATTATTTGAAAGTTGTTTCTTTTATATCTGGATTTTCTTCTTTAGTTCTCATTTCATATGTTGTGAAGATTCCATGTAGTTCGTCCATGCTTATTGAGTCTAGATCTGCTCTTTCTTCTAGTGTTGATATCTTAGGATCAAATCTCATAGGGAGAGATCTTAGTACTTTTGAACAATTACAGATTCTTTAATTTTTTTTCTCAATCCTATGATTGAATTTACTGTTTCATCGACTCATAAGAAGTAAACTGCAATATTCTCATCTTCCTTCATCTTTGGTTGTTCGAACTAACCTCTGTAAGTTTGAAGCTTTTCTACTTTGACTTTTGAATCTCCTACATAAATATTTTGAAGCTTGTTCCAAATGTCTTTAGCATATTTACAATGTATAAATTTGGTGTAAATTGATTCACAAAGACCACTCAGAAGTGCATTTGTGTCTTTGGAATTATTTTGCCTGAGTTTTATTGCCCTTTCATTTGTCGACGGAACTGTTGGTTCTTTGTATCCATCTACAATTGATTGTCAAATTTCAAATCCTTGTGCATGTATATATGTTTTCATCATTCTGCTCCAAAAATGCATACTTTTTTCCATCAAACTGTGGTATTCCATTTTTATACATGTTGTTGCTCTCCATGATCTACCTTTCAGTCATACTTTTGACTTTCTTCAAGGGTTGGCATCAATGACAACCAACCCAATTAATCCACATGATATTCCTTGTATACCTCTTATGTGTTGGGTACCAATGACTTAAAGATTATAATATAGTTTGGGATTATGTCAAATTAAAATCTATTGCATTCACCTCCATAGTTATGGCTCTAGTAACACATCGTTGCTATGAAAATATTGAGAAGTTGCAAAGAAAAAAAAAATCATAGAATTCTTGGAAAGAATTGTTAGTATAACAAAGAGAGAAATATTATGTCAAAAGCTACATGGATGCATGACACTTTATCTATATTGTGAACTACAAATCACTCTCATCTGACTCATACTTGTGCTATGACTCCTTAAGATTATTTATTTCAAACTGAAAACACACCAACACTTGTTGACAACACCCTCTCTCAATTGAATATAGGTCTCGGTGTTGGAAGATTGGTTGTTGCCATTGATGTCAACCCTAGTCATGGGTTTTGGACCGCAAGATTGATGAAGGTATTTGGACATGAAGGAAAATGCACATGCAGATACAACACCCATGGATGGATAGTATACATCATGTTGTTTATGGTGGTATGTGGCACGTCACGTGAATCCTCATGGTTGAGGACAAATGAATTTTTGAAGATGACAAAGTGAATTGAAGAAGGAAGTACATGTAAGCCCTGAAGATAATTAAAGAAAATAATTACAAAATAAGAAAGTGTCAGGTCGGCCCTAATGTTAAAAGGAAGTGACATAAATAGTATAAATAAACATCATTATACATTCATTTGATACAATTTCAGAGGTAATAAGAAGAAAAGAAGGTCGGATTTCGAGGGAGGATGAAGTCTTTTGGTGATGTGTTCCAAGGTATGTTATTTTCAGGTCATCTTACCTTTTTTTCTATAACTTTTTTTCTAGAACGATTCAGATGGTGAAATCGCGATGGTATTGAGAAGACATATCAAGGTACCTCTGGTAAAAATTTCAGCTCTTGATTCGCTATAATTATGGAGATACACTCTATGGAAGATAGGATTTGTGACCAGTCCTAAAGCTAGTCAATAAACAGGTGTTTCGGGTAAAACATTCATAACTTCTTCATCGAGAATCCAAATGAATTGCGACAAATTTCATTGGAACGATTACAGACTATAGTTTCTTGTGTGCGATTTTCAGAATCGGATGTCAATTATTGAGCGGAGGGCAGTCTGTGCAAGTTCACTTTCATGAATAGACCAGAATTGAATAAAGCCTACCATTCTTTCTATAACCTTTTTTTGGGGAGGATTCAAGGAGTGAAAATTGAAGGATTTTCAGAGAATACATTGAGTAATATTATATACAGAATCAGAGTACTCTAAGAATTGAAGAATTGCAGAAATTGAAGAAGTCTCAGGAAACATTATCAGGTTCTATGTGATGATTGGTTGATGGTGATGATTTAATGTAAAGTTTTATTATCTTTCATATATTCATGGGTGGAAGGAAGGGGCAAGGATGAAGAGTTCAACTCTCTCTTGATATTGGAGGATTGTATCTTCCTCTTGGAGGTTTATCCCCCCCTTTACATTTGGAAGTTGTAGCTACCTTTGGAAGTCATTACTTCCCTTGAACAATAACTATTGATTATTTCTCATATATTGTGCATGGTGTATTATGGTGTATTGGTGTAACTCGTATACTATTGTTCATTGCTCATTGGATATAGTTGAATGGTTTAAGTATAAGTTGAAAAATGTTTTAAATTGTACTTGATACTGATTCACCCCCTCTCAGTATCAACACTCGGTGCATGCTTAAATTGTATCTCCAACACCCCCTTAATAAAAATATATATATATATATATATATAGAAAATTCCACCACAGGCCCACCTTTTCCATTTGATGAAAACCTAGAGACCTCAAGCACCTCTCCTTATCAAACGCTCAAGCTGGAGGCATGTTGTGGAACCTATATTTTCTTATGACAACCATTTTTAGTGTTCTTCGATGATAATTTTATTTTGATTTGTTGGACATGTGTACATTCACCTCCTCCTCAAATGCCACTTCAAGTTATTTACCAGGTCCATATCTAAAACCACATTATTCTTTACTAATCTTTTCTAAATGTAAAGTAGTAGACCCTTCATGATAAGTCAATAAAAAAAAATTTGTACAGGTAGGCAATAGTAAAAGTGAACAAAAAAAAGATTCCAAGAGTAGTGCTAGTGTCAATAGACACCATTATCACTTAAGAATAATGAGTAGAGCTCCACGAATAGATGATTGATGACTATATCATATGTATGTTTGATGAATCTAAGATATTGTCTATATATAGGTTTGGGTAGGTGACCAAACCCTTAATGTATAGTACAATACCCCATAACATTCCATAAATCTTTATCTAAACTAGTCAAGTGGACATAATCGATTTCATGTGCCTAGTCAGTGGCTAGTTAGTTCCATTCCTCGATCAAGTACCTTAATGGTTGGCTCCCTCTTCATGGTTGACAGATTATAACAAAGTGAGGTTAAACAGAGAACCATCATTTTCAACACCACTCCCTAAACCAAGATTGGAGTAAAATCAAATTTATATAATATCCCCTCTAATTTTATAGGAACTTCAAATGTCAATCACCAAAAAAAAAAAGATATAGCTTGGTATAGTAACAAACACTGCCACCATTGCAAATAACCATCATAAAAATCAAAGCAAGGTACAATAACACTCTCCAAATGGAATTTTGAACAATAGTCACCTTAACAAGATTCTCCACCCAATCTACTTGAAATTAGTGAACCAATCTACGCACCACGTTGACAATGACAAATAAGAGCATATGAAAAAAATATCAAATAATAACAAAAATAATGTTGCCAAACTATTATAAAAAATAGTCCTAATTTATTAGTCAACTAGACAACATGATGAAGTAGTCCCAGGAGAATTGTTGACTAGACATCAATCATATCAACAAACTAATATATATCCATAATATAAAGTGTCTCAATCAAAGGAATCTCCGAGGATCCAATAACAATCAAACAGGTGCATGTGGTGGAAAACAACAATACTTGGTCAACATATCTTTAAGTGTCATTTGTAACTAATAGTAAGAACTCTTGCACACTGGTCCTTTAGCGTTAACCTTCAATAATTGGCCTAGCAACAAATCAAACCAACCTCTATAACCCCAACAATTCATCATAAAACAACTTGGGAGTCGGTTGAACTTAGTTAAGATGATCTTAATAGTAAGTTCTAGTTGATCAAAAAATAGACATATAATTTGGGTTTACTTCATCAAAACATCAATAACACCCCCCCTTAAACATAAATGAGGGAGAAATAAATTAATCAATTGGACCTTTAATTCATAAGAAAAGATACAACATCTTCAATTAAAATTTAGTTGATTGATACCCATGGGAAAACCTTAGTCAAGATTTCTAATGAACCAACTATAATAAAAATTAGATTTGTATTATTATATAGTTAATGATATACATATGTAAGAAGATCTCACACACTTATTCAAGTGCTATTATCACCATTCATCACTCCAACCACAATCAACCATGCTAGTTGGAACTAGTCCAAAAATTTGTCTTTAATGCCTCTTTTGCAAACATTTCAGATAATAATTGCTATTATTCCAAGAATGTAAACTCCTAGACCAATACCTATGATATTTATGATGGGGATGTTGATATGGAAAATAATTGTGTTCTGGTTGAATAGAATATGTAGGTTTATATTCCTTCTCAACCAAAGGTTAAGGACAACTTTGCAAATAAACAACAATACCATCTACAATAAGAGTTTCAAATTTGGGCATATTGTCACCAACTGCACATTTACTCATATTCATAGGATCATCATTAGTCAATTTCCTTTCTAGCAACTCAATCATATGAATTCCATCTACAACAAACAAAACACTTCTATTCTTTGTAAATCCATTCTTATTTGTCAATCAATTCCCATCATATCCAAGGATTTCTCTAGGTAATCTCATCCCATGAGTAATTGAAACAACAATGCTTTGTCCATTCTTCCCAATTCCACCTCTAGTATAGCCAATCTTACTTAACAGTTGGTATTGAATACTAGCAATATGTTTTTTCAAACCAAAGAAAACATTGTGTTAGTAGCCAATAAAGCATGAGAAGATGTTATAGCATCGACACTATCCCTTTTACAATAAATAGGGATACAAGAAAGAGCATCAAATGTAAAACAAGTAATCAAAGAGTTTATAAGATCAACATTATCACACCTCTTCATAGTAGTTTTCTATTAAATTGATTCTAATTCAGGACCCTTTTTGCAATCATACAATCCCTAAATGGTCTCATCTTTCATATTCATCTGCAACAACCATATATCATAGTCTTCCTTCAAATATTGGTGTTCATCAAATCACTGGAAATTGTATGCTCGAAGGGAAGAAACATCCTAATGAAAGTTCATCAATAAAGGCCTACAAGAAGGTAGCCTCGTCTTCTAGATTATTAATCTTTTCCTTCAAATCAATAATATATGTATGAGAGATGTTTTTAACTTCATCCTCCAAAACATCAAGTGAATTTGCATAATCCCCAAATTCACCCTAGATATTTTGAAAGAAATGTTTCAACTTTCTTTTCAAGACATAAATCTCTCTACATCTCTCCAAGATTAAGGGGTAGGCCTCATCCTCTAACTAGGTATGGGTTGTCTTGAGTTGATCCTTGAATCTTCCATTCCTTTTCAATAATAGAGAAACAATAGTTTATAGGGAATTAACTTCTTTGGGAAGTCAATATGACAGTCTTGGAAGACAACAACTTTCTTCTCATGAATCTCCTTCACCGTCAGTCTGTTATACCCAGACAAATTCATGTTGGTTAATCTCTAGTAAATCCACTACTACATTAATCAACCAAAGACAGTGAACTATTTGCTAGTCCATAATATTCCACATAACTAATTTTTTAATAATAACATAACGAAAAATTTGCAATATAATTTTTTAACTAATAATAAACAAAATAATTTTTTCAATAATAAACAAAAATATTAAGGTGATTCTACTCATACTATAGATAATATTATGGATAAAATGATTATAATTTTAAAATTATATGGATTTTGAATATTTTGATGGGTAAGTTTCCAACATGTTTTAAAAAAATTATAAAATTATATCATAGCATTATAATAAACTAAAAAGATGAAAAACAATATTAAAATTAATATGGAAATAATATTTAAAATATCGGGGATTTTTAAATTGAAAAGGTGTATTCGGAAAGAATTAAACAAATATTAAGGTGATACCAATGGTACTTATCCATAATAATATGGGTAAAAGGATTACATTTTGAAAATTATATAAGATTTCAACACATTTTATAAAAACTATGTCATATCATTATAACGAAGTAAAAAGATGAAAAATAGTATTAAAATTAATATGAAAATAATATTTAAGATATTTATAGAAATAAGGTATTTTTAAATTGGAAACGTGTATCCCCGGATGGGGTGACAGTTGGACAAAAGGAGAAAGGTGGCACACATGCATTAAGGGGAGTTATTACCTCCAGCTGCAGTCATACAACTAAACCAACCGCCTGATGGGATCTCGCACTGCAATTATGGTAGTGCACTACCATCCCTCCGGGAACTTAATGGCTCCCCTTGTGAACCAGCACAGATGTATAGGAGAGGGTACGAAGCATCGAGCTGTGGTCACCTTGGATTTCATGGCAATCCTCATGGTATTGTCACATGCCTTTATGAAAGTAGGAGTCCTTGGGCACTTTGTTGTTCTTCATCTACCGTTGTCTCTCATTTTTCTCTTAGGCACACAGTTGTTTTGGCTCTCCCAGCCTTTCTATTCTCCCAAACATTTTGTCATTTTGATTCTCCCAGGCCTCTCCAGACTTCTTACCACCAGTGTAGTAACTCTAGTTGGTTTTCCTTTGAACCCGATCTCCATTTGGCTCCCCTATCCCACACTTTGTTACATCTCAGCAACCATGCCCAGGGAACGTCATAAGCCCAAAAGAGGGCCACAGTACTATAGTTTCATGGCTAGGTGAAACTGCCCTGACCCTTCGCAACCCTCAACCCCAACTCACAGCTCTAGCCACAATTGGCTTTATTTTCCCTTGACCAATTCCCCGCACTCGCCTCCACCCCTCACCGACACCGTGCCCGACCTTGGTAGTTGCCCGGTGGAGAAAGAAATTCCTCCACTCGAGTTGTAGCCCATGGATGCTACGCCCGAGCCTGATATCAACACCAGCCCCCAAGCCATGCTTTTGGATCAGGGCATATGTTTTGTTGAAAAAGAAATCCCCCCCAGCTGGTTGGCAGACTCGATAGTGTTGGGTATGTGTTATATTCTTTGCATGTGTGTGTGTGGGTGCATTAGATTCGACAACTGCATATGATGATCCCAACTTCCTTCGCTCTGTGTGTCATGTGCGTCGAGTGCTTTCCTAGTGGGGTCCCAGGGGAGGCCAGGTATGCCCCCCTTAGTTACACGCAACGTTCAGCTCCGGGGGGCAGCCTGGAACCGACGGGGTTCAGGGCAGCGTCCCAAAATGTTTTTTTTTTGGGTGGTTTTTGCTATTTTAGTGGATTTTGCTATTTTTAGCGGTTTTCTAAATTAATCCCAGATTAAGGGATTAGGGTTTTAGTAGCTACGGAATACCTAAAACATTGTATATATTGTATGGTGAAATTAATACAATGAAGAGTTGAAAGGTGCGGAACTAAGGAAGATTGGTTTTCTCCTGGTTAAGGGTTTCCAGCGTAAATCTTTGTGTACTATGTGTATCATCCATTCCTTAATTTATGTTTTTCTTAAGAATTATATGCATTGTTTTACTTCACAGGTTTAAAAATTTCATGTGGTATCAAAGCTCATTTTTGGCTTCAGAGGGACGCCTTTGTTGCCGAGGGTTTGGCTCGTTATTGATAGATCAATTTCATCTTGGGTCTGTGATAAACCTGGGTTTAGTGGGAGTTTTTGCAATGGTGATTCGAGTGTAGAAAGAGGAATGACAAACTCTTCTAGAATCGTCAAGATAGAGAAGTTCAACGGTAAAAACTTTGAGCTATGGAAGCTCAAGATGGAGGACCTTCTTGTAGACAAAGAACAATGGGTCATTGTGAATCCTGATACACGACCTACTGGTACGCAGCCTACTGGCACATAGTTGACTGGTACACAACCTACTAGTACACCACCTACTGGTATGTCGAAGGAAGATTGGGAGAAGTTGGATAGAAGAGCAAGGAGTACTATTCGACTCTGCCTGGAAGATTCGGTGTTGTTTAATGTCTCGAGAGAATCTACAGCCAAGGAACTATGGGATACGTTAAGGAATTTTTATTAATCAAAGACCCTAGTAAACAAGTTGTTTCTTCGAAAGAAGTTGTATCATCTTAGGATGGAAGATGGAGATTATGTGACAGAACATATAAATGCCTTTAATACTCTAGTAAGTCAACTTGTCTCTGTTAATATTATGATTGCAGAAGAAAATAAGTGTATTACTTTGTTATGTTCTTTACCAGACTCTTGGGATAATCTGGTTTTAGCAATTGGTAGTACCACTCAATCTACATTGAATTATGAGGATGTAGTTGCATCCTTGTTATCTGAAGAGATGAGGCAGAAAAGCATGGATGGTCATAGCACAGATTCTTTATTTGTAAGAGGTCATACCCAAGACAGGAATCCTGGCAAGTCTTCAAGGGGGAGATCTAAGTCTACAGGTTTATCTAAGTCTCCAGGAAAATATTGGAGGAAATGTTGGAAGTGTGGTAAAACAGGGCATTATAAGAAAGATTGCAAGTCTAAGAAGGTTTATAAACCAAAGGGATCTGATAGTACCTCTTCCACAGAGGCAAAAACCTCCACTGAAGAAGGAGCTGATGTTTACTTGGCATCTATAGGTACACATGTAGACCATGATGTATGGTTGATCGACTCAGGTGTGTCATACCATATGACTCCTCATAGGGAGTGGTTCTGTGAATATGAAAAATACGATGGTGGTGATGTATTCCTAGGAGACGACTCAACAACCAAAATCATGGGATGTGGAAGGGTTAAGTTGTTGCTAAAAGATGGAAGGATTAGAACTCTCCCTAGGGTTCTGCACATTCCAAAACTAGCCAGGAGCCTAATACCTGTAAGCAAGTTGGATGATGCAGGAGTGGATACTATATTGGGAAAGGGCACTTGCAAGATGGTACGAGGAGAAATGGTGTTGATGAGGGGATTTCGGTGTGGAACTCTGTACAAGTTGTTGGGGAGAACTTATACTAATGGTTGTAACATTTTTGTTGTCCCTGAGCAGACAAATAAAGAAGACAAGACCAATACTGTCCCTGGAAAGAAGACCATGCTATGGCATCAAAGACTCGGGCATATTGGAGAAAAGGGCCTTTGAACACTACACAGTAAAGGTATGGTTGAATGTATGTCTAATTTCACTCTGGATTTTGATTTCTCTGAACATTTCATATATGGAAAACAAAATCAAGTAAGATTCCCATCTGGTTCTACAAGAGCAAAGGGGATCGTAGAGTTGATACACAGTGATGTGTTTGGACCTGTGCCTGTTCCATCACTAGGTAAATCTGTGTATTGTGTTTCATTCGTAGATGATTTCTCAAGGAACACATGGATTTATTTTCTTAGAAAGAAGTATGAGGTATTTGATAAATTTAAAGAGTTTAAGGCTCTGGTAGAAAACTAGATAGAGAAGAAAATAAAGGTATTGAGGATAGATAATGGTGGAGTATTCTGCAGAAATGAATTCGAAGAATTCTGTAAGAAGTGTGGTATAGCAAGGCAAAAGACTACTCCATACACACCTCAGCAGAATGGAGTTGCAGAAAGGATGAACATGACACTGATGGAAAAAGCAAGGAGCATGCTCAATGGTGTTGAGTTAGGACAGGAATTCTGGGTAGAGGCAGTGGATACATGTTACCTGGTCAATCGATCACCCTCATCAGTGTTGTATGATAAAAATCCACACGAGGTATGGACTGAAAAGAAACCCTCTCTTGAACATCTTAGAGAGTTTGGTTGTGATGCTTATGTACATGTTCCAAAGGAAAATAGGAGTAAGCTGGATAAAAAGACTGAAAAGTGTATCTTTATTGGTTATAAAGATGGTGTGAAAGGTTACAATCTTTGGAACCCAGAAACTAAGAAGACTGTTTACAATCGTGATGTTGTTTTTAGAGAGGTAAAAGATGTTTCCAAACATGAATTCCTAACAAGTCAAGAAGAACCTGAAAAAATAGAGTTTGAGTTGGATGAAGCAGAAGAAGAAGAACCTCATACCCTAGTATTAAGGAGATCAGTGTGGGAAAGAAGGAAACCAGAAAGGTATAGTCCACCCAATTTTCATTCTAATTTTTTTTTATCTATTACTGATGATGATCCCAGAACTATCAGGGAAGAGGTGAATTCAGAGGATAGTAAACTATGGAAGAAGGCCATGGTTGAAGAAATGGATGCCTTGGATAAGAATGAGGCATGGGATATAGTTGAGTTTCCAGCTGGAAGAAAATATGTTGGTAGAAAATGGTTGTTTAAGAAGAAGTTTAACGCAGAAGGAAAGGTGGAGAAACACAAAGCTCAGTTAGTAGAAAAAGGTTATTTCTAGGTAGAAGGAATTGACTTTGGTGAGATTTTTTCTCCTGTTGCTAAGTTAATGCCTATTATATTTCTTTTATCTATTGTTGTTGCTTTTGATCTTGAAGTGGAACAGATGGATGTGAAGAAAGCATTACTGCATGGGGATCTTGAAGAAGAAATCTACATGAAGAAGCTAGAAGACTTTGTAGTGAAGGGAAAGAAAGAGTTGTTTTGTAAGCTAAAGAAGTCACTATATGGTCTGAAGCAATCACCTAGGATGTGGTACCAAAAGTTTGACACATACATCATTGGATTGGGATTTGTGAGAAGCAGGGTTGATCACTGTGTATATTCCAAGTAGGTTGGTAATCATTATGTAGTGTTGTATGTTGATGAGATGTTGCTGGTAGGAAATAACATGGATGTTATCAAGGAGGTGAAATCACAGCTATCCTCCAAATTTGACATGAAGGATCTTGATGTTGCTAACTTCATTCTGGGAATGGATATTAAAAGAGATCACGCAAACAAGAAACTCGGTTTGAATCAGAGAAAATATGTTGAGACGATATTGCAAAGGTTTAATATGCATGGAAGTAAACCAGTCAAGGTTCCTATTCCTATAGGTGTAAAGTTATCTGCAGATCAATGTCCCAAGATACAGGAAGAAGAAGAGGACATGTACCATGTTTTGTATGCCAGTGCAGTT
>JASDQU010101250.1:354469-406766 GCA_032191745.1 Picea mariana | reverse complement strand
ATATATAAATGAGATCCATCAAGTATAAATTTTGGGTCCTCCTAGCCCCCGAAGGTCATATAAAGTTATACAAGTACAAAATTATGCTATGAGAACATAATATGTCGAGGTCCGGGGCCAGTGCACCCTATCATAACAAACTACAACATTTTCCAAATGCTGGAACAATTGAACCCATGGCTTGGGTACTCCTATGAAATGTTGTTGCATGCCTTGCATGCCTACAGGGAGGTTGTCAATGGTCACCATAGGCACATTGCACACAATGGCCTCAAAGTTCCGCTCCACACTATGAAAATTCCTCGCCGCACCATCGCTCAGTCCCACCTCCTCTCTGCCTCATCGGCTATGTCACAAGACATTTTCCAGTCTCACGGGTACTCTGTCTACATAAAATAAAGGTACTTGTTAGTATTTTGTATCTCACAAAAAGATATAAATTGTTATATTTTCAAAAAATTAAAAATTAATTAAATAACACAAAAATTAAAGGTTACCTATGTCCTGTAGCTCATCTTCGAAATGGATGATGACATCGGGGTCGTTGGTAAAGTCAATGCCCACATATGGGTAGTCCTTGATGAAGGGAGTCTGTCACTGCCACCAACCAAAGAAGTTGTCATCAAAGGGGTTGGAAATTTGTCCACCTCCTAAGAGAGCTATGAGCTCGGTCCACTAGACCATGGTTGGTCATGGTCGCAAGTGTCCTCATATCTATGTTTGCAGGATCATCATGGGCACCCGCTCGAAGAAGAATGTGCATAGGACACTTTCAAAGAAAAGTTTATTTTCCTTCCTAAGATTGAAGTCTATTAACTATGCTTTCATATTGTTAAGAATAATAGTACTCTAGACATAAATCGTAGGGCGTAATAATTCAACCCCATAATTCATTTGCACCCATGATGCCAAGTGTAAGGAGTTGGATCCCACGATCCAAACCAAAGTATATAAAATGACCTGGAGGCTCAGGTTGGTTATTTGTTTGATTAGCACTTGCGAGCCACTTTTCTCAGTACCGATAACGCAATACTCATTGATAAAGTCATTAATACTCTGACCTCCTCCCCTAGATTAGAAGTTGGGTACTCCCCCTCTCCTCGACAGACCTGTAATGAAGTAAATGTATTCAATCGTAATGGTCAAATATTGTCCAACGAGCATAAATTCCTCAACATCCAGGTTCCAATAGTCAATTAGGATATTGCGTAATCTCCTTTGTGCTCTCATGTCGCTAACTTGGAAAACCTAGTACATGTCGCAAGCACGTAGAGCTTGCTTGGCCCCATGCTTATTGAACACAGCTCGATCCACCTCTTTGTGTTCATGTTCTCTCTAGAGAATGAACATCCTATGATTTTCCAAAAAATATTTGAATTAGTTTTTTATTTTTCAATTTCCTTTTGGTGCATCCATGCCCTTTCTTTAGAACAATTGTGGATATTTGCGACTAGTGTTTCCACCAACTGTGGACATCCACAGGTTTCATTTAGGAATCCCACAAATGCATAAGTTTGAGTTTATTAAAGTAACTTTAAGCATGAATTTTGGAAAAAATTGATAGAATGAATGATTGAAATGCAAGATAAGGATTGTTATAATGCTAAATTGCACCACACATGCTTACCTGGAATCAGGCAAACTCATATCCCTTCATTTCCAAAACATCTGCTGAACAACTCTTTGGAAATCCTCTTGGGTCAAGGCCCATGCGCCCTAACCCATTACTGCATGCGTGTGCACGCTGTCTGGCTCACTACAGCCCGCATGTACCTAACAAAGCACGAAAAGAGGAAAGTTACCGATGGAACAAAAAGCTATGGGTCAGTTAACTGAAACTCCTGGCCATGCATGGCTGAGGGTTCATCCAAAACCCTAGATCCTTATAGCCTATAAAAGAAGGGGTAGGGGTACCATTTGGAGGAGGAAAAAATATAGCGAAGAAACTCTGCCCATTTACGTAATCCATTGTCCCAACCCTTTAGCCTTTCCTCATGCCAAAGGAGATTTAACACAAAGCAGTTGGAGGACAGAAGAAGAGAAGCCCAGGATCAGGTTCAAGGAGCGGTGGCTGGTCTCGACTTTGATTGTAAGTTGATTCATTTTCATTAATAAAAAGAATACTTTTCCCGTCCCAATGGATGAGTTATCCATGGTTTGGTTAATTTATGTTTTCTTTCTAACCCTCAGGTAGCAAAGTAGCATGCATGCATAGTTGGTATTGGTCTTGATTGCAGGTTATCTGTGGAAGGAGCAACACAAGCAAGTGGTCAAAACGCAATGGAGGATCTACATCATACGACAGTATTAAGGTTGGTGGTTCTCTTCATGCATTCATTGTGAAAGAGGGGTTTTAATCTTGGGTTGTAGGTTTAAAAGTAATTTATTTTCGGTCAAAATCTACATGCAATTCTGACCCTAGTTTGCTAGTCCGTAGGGTATTTTTCCCAACAACAGAGTTGGCGACCGTACTGGGGAAGATACTCTTTAGGGTTTCCGGATTTAGTTGAGTTTTTGGGTAGTTTAAAAGATTAGATTTTCTGTTTTTCTTTGTCTGTCTGTTTTCTATTAGGTCTGAGCTAGCATGGAGCCTGGTTCTTTATACCAGTTTTCCCTGACTGTTGCTTGACTGTAGTTGTCGGGACACACAGAGGTACACGCGTCCTGTAGGATGCCTGCACGCGTGTGCCCGCGCCCTATCCTCTCACAGCCCGTGTGTGAACACTAGCTGTAGGGATAACAGTAGCGTGTAGGAGTTCAGAGAACTTTGGAGGTAGTCCACCTCTTCCCTATCAGAATTATACATTCTCAGGGGGTTTTCTGAAATCTTGTCTGGGTCTTGCTGGTTCACAGTCCTGTCTCAGATTGCTTTTTTCGCCTTATTATTCCTTGCATTATTTTTTCTTTTGTGTTAGAAAAAGCATCCAAGATTTCAAGGGACCCTGGTTGTCAATACCAGAGGCCTCTTCCTGGTCTGGAATGCCTGTTTTTTTCTTTGTCTTAGAATTTATACATACACGCGACCTGTACAAGGTCAGACCGCATGTACACGCGTCCTGTTTCAGCTCAACACGCGTTCGCACACGTGTTGTTTTAGTGACAGTAGCGTGCTTGCCAAGCTAATTTTTGTTTAGGGTGGGGCATTCATCCCCTCCTTTGATTAGAAGTATTCCTCTCAGGTGTTTGAGTCTAGGGTTGAACAATCAGTAGGTTAGGTCATCTTACCCTTAGCCTGCTTTTTCTCAATTGATAGTTGAACAAAAAATATAATAAAAAAATACTTTTCTTTATGGTTTTTAGGCAAGCTTAAGAGTCTTTGTTTTCTTTATTGCCATTGTGTGCCTTTAATTTGATTCTACACTTTAAGCTCGAATTTGTCTTCCTTGGTTTTGTGCTTGTCGGTATTTTCCCTTTGTTGCTTTATTAGCACTTCAATAAAAAAAAAAAGAGAAAAATCTTTTCATTTTCTTCTTTGTTTGAAGAGTGTGTTTCTGCATCATTAGCAAGGGAGAAGTCTTTTGTTTCGTAATTTTTTGCAGTGCATTTAGAGAATAAGTAGATCGTAGTCGAGTGAAATTTCTTTATTTTTGTTGCATAAAATCTTAGAAAAATTGAAAAGAAAAATAAATCTTTCTTGGTGAAAAGTTGCCGAAATTTTGCATTTAGTAAAAGTCTTTTGTTTCCAGCTTTTTTCATTCATTTTTGCTTTCATATGCACACACCATCAGTTTCACCTCCATACCCCTTTATGTAAGAGAAATCCTTAAAAGCAACGATAATTTAAAATCTATTAGACTTTTTGTTTGTAGGGTTGACAAACTAGTTTAGGACTAGGGCCTTGGATTAGGTTGGAGAGGAAACTCTCCAAGGCCATTCAAAACCAAACATTAGAGTCTGTGATAAGGAGTGTAGAAGTCCAGTTTTGTGGAAGTTATCTGGGACCCCCCTCTAACAAAGGGGATAAACACGAGGTCGCGTGCGGAAAGGTAGCGGAGATAACCCCTCCAAAGCCGGACCAATCGTAGTGGAGAACACATATCGAGGGCTTGTTTTGGGATTCCGTCGTTTGCATTTGCCCCGGGGATTTGTGGGTCTTGAATCCATTCGAGGTCCTCAGTTGTCTTCCAGACCATTTTCTCTCGATACCCTTGACAAGTTTCAGGCTTGATACCCTGCTCATTGTGGTCTACCCGACTTTCGACTGTACCCGCCTGGTGACTGTTCGCGTGCTGGCAACCTAGTTGCCAATCTTTTTAGAAACATACACAAGTGAATGCGGGGTATACCGTGGTACCTAGGACAGACATCAGGCCACACTTTGCAGAGTATACCCAAAGGGTGCTTCCATGTTCGAGTTGCACTAGCATCGGTAAGTTTCTCTAGTGTTGGTTGTTGTAACTGTTCTTCCAACTAGTTTAGTGTTTGCTTGTCTTATCTCTTAGGGGCTTCTTTTCTAGTGTGTGTTACTGTTTGAATGTGTAGAATACCTTAGCGTGTCATGGATCTTTTCACACAGTGGAGGATCCCAAGCTCCGCCGGTCATGAAGGCTTCTAGGCCTGCCACCGGTTATACTGGAGCCACCCCCGCCACCATTGAGGCGGAAGTTAGACCAACAAGGGTCTTTCGAAGTGACCGGGTTACAAACCTTTGTGCCCAAAAAACTCCCAGAGGAGTCAACCACCAATCTTGGCTCGGTTGAAACCCAAACCACTGATACCTGGCCACCGATTATTGTACCAATCCAATTTTATGAAAGCCTGTCAGTGCCTCACATAGCTATGGAAACAAACGCTGTTACTTCTTCTAGGAATTCTTCCATTCCCACCACAGTTGCTACCACAGGAGAAGCATCTCCTAACTTACCATCATTGGTCCGAGCCAACATGGTCTCAGCCATAACTACGTTGCACAGTGGACCGATTCCGTCTATGGCGGTGGGCACAACTCCCTTCACACCTAGTGCGACAGGCCCTCCGTTCTCATACGGTATGCCTAGTTCGGGTGCAAGTCCTGCACTCACTCACTCCACTTTACAGACTTTGGGTCTGGGGGCAGGGAGCTCTAAGGCTCCTCTACAAGGTCAACTTGGGGGCACTCCTATCCCTTTTAATGCTTTTCCTTATTCTAGAGGTCATATCCCTCCTTCGTCCCCTTCGCTTGGTGGTCCGCATCAGCAGTCCACCGGGCAGCCCACACACACTAGTTTATTTGGAGCCGTGAGTCAAGGAACACATGCGCACAGTATGCCGGTAGGTTCATCACTATTTTTTTGGAACGAGACATTTTGTAACAACACTTTATCATCCTCCGCTTTCCCATCTGGGGGCAATCCCATTTTTGGACAGTCTACTCCAGCACATGGTACTATTCCTGTGCCGGGGGCACATATAGCAGGACCTTGGAACTCAAGACAAGGATCCGTTCCCTCCTCTGGAATGTCATTCTGGGGTAATTATTTCCACAGTCAATGGAACCCTGGACATACTACTATGCCTCTCCCATCAGGACCAGCATGGGGTAATCCTTCCCAAATTCCTTCAAACACGATGCATGCCCAACACCCTATGTCCTTTATGGGAAATTAGCCGATGATGTCTCCGCCGATGAAAAATCCTTATGCTGGTCAGGGCCATGGTTTCTACCAGAATCCAGGCCAGCAGCCAAACTTTTCTTGGCAACCTGGTTCCAGTCAAACTCCAGGACCCTTTTTCCTAGGTTATCAGCAGCAACCCAAACTACCATTCCTGGTAACTTTACACTTGCCAGATTTGACAAGGTTGTTAAATGATCCTATTTGTCACGATCCACATTGGCCTCCTATGCCAATGAAGTTGCCTTCATACATTCCAAAGTTCGAGGCCAAGCCTAATGAAGATCCAGGTGATCATGTGACTACCTTCCATCTTTGGTGTTCATCTAACTCATTGAAATATGACTCCGTACAGTTGTGATTGTTTCAACGTACTCTTATCGGGAGTGCCGTGAAATGGTACATCGAGCTTGACCACTCAAGATACTCTTCTTTTGGTGAACTAGCGATGCCCTTCCTTAACCATTTCCAGTTACCTATGAGATACGATGCTGGCACAAAGCTTCTTGCCAATTTCAAATAGACAACAACAGACCATATCTCTGATCATATCTGAGAGTGGAGATGCTGAAAGAGTCTAATCAAAGTGCCAGTCCAACCAACATTCCTGCTTGAGTGGTTCCTTAAGTCTTTGGTTCCACAATTATCCAAAGACGTCGTGACTTCAGGAGTTTTCTTCGAAGAAGATGCCATCATGAGGGCTCAACAGTTTGAGCTCATCTATTCTCAATCTGGTTTATTATACAACATATTTCCGGATGCACCACGATCGATACTAGATAAAACTAGACAGAGAGCTGGACCACATGTCGATGGTATTGTTGGTTCAACACAAACCAAGCCCGCTGAGCAATTGTCAAAACAATTGCAATAGTTATCTATACAACACTCAGCGGCTAGCCAGACTACTGCTTTGGCTGCTCCTCCTACCCAAACATCGGAAGTACACTCCATGCAGTAGACTAACCCAAAGGCCACCCAACAACCTGAAGGGAAGAAAAAACAATGCAAGAAGGGTAAGGGGGATAAAAAACCCACTAATAATGCTGGTGGGGACACCACGAAAAAACAGAAGGCGAGGTATCCGTGCAACTTGTGTGTGGAAGACCACCTGACCCATCTTTGTCCTCGACTTGCAGAGGCCCAAAGGTTTGTCACATAGCAACAACAGGCAGTGTTGACTAACCCTTTTCAACATGGGCAAAATTTAACTCAAGCCTCTACAAGTGCAGAAGGGGGCACCCAAGAAACCTGCCCTCTTCCAAACAATCCCTCATCCGTGAACATATATATGGTTAGGGGTGATTCTTTCATAACGACTAGAGCACATGACTATAGTAAACCAAGCGCTTCTGAGAAGGGTAAAGAAGCTGACCTCCCATATCTTCCTCTACAGATCGAGAAGACATTGGGAGAAACAATGAAACACATTCCAAAGGGTGCATTTCAGAAAGCTTCTCACAACCCAAACGCAAGGGCCACCCAGAATTACTCTGTGGTGGAGGATTTATCACAAACCCCTTGTGCAATGTCTACTTTGGAGGTCCTCCAAAGTTGCCTTGCTCAGAGGAAAGCCTTGTTAACTTCTTTAGGCTCTACTGAGACTTGTAACCCGGGTACCATCATGTTAGATACAACCGAATTAAAACCTCGTCTGCCTTACCACGTAGCATTTCAGATAGTAGTGGCTCATCCCACGAAAGCTTTTACACGGAATATCTTCCGCACTGTGGTCGACGAGGGTGCCTCGACATGCGTTATGTCATTAGCATGTTGGAATGCCATTGGCCAACCTACTTTGTCTCCATCACCTACTCTCCTCACTGCTTTCAACACTCGTTCTTTCCGACCACATGGCATCGTTCCTTCCTTCCCTGTGCAGTTAGGAGGGATGACCGTGTGTGTCGAAGTAGAAGTATTCAATGCTCCCCTCGACTATAACCTCTTGTTAGGTCGGAGTTGGACCTATGCTATGCAAGTTGTGGTTGCTATAGTTTTCTGAGTCTTGTTTTTTCCACACGAAGGCTGGATAGTGACCATCGATCAATTATCTTTCTCTAGACCTGATCCAGCTTTGGGGGAATCCATGGTTTCCATGATTGATAATCCTCAACCAGGTTTCGTTAACGTAGGAGTTGGTTTGTGCCCATCTTTGATGGGTGCCTTCGATTACCCACCTCCTCATGATGATGTCAAGTTTATATCTAATCACCATAAGGTTGAGATTTTTCAAGTTTCGTCGTTCCGCAAGACTTACTTTGAGGATACTTGGATTCTTCCTTCCCCATCAGCCATGATGGATGAGACAGGGCACCTCGGCATGTCCATGCCCTTGTCAGCCACTGAAGTAGCATACTCTTTAGTCCAACAAGCTTCAACTAACCCTAATCCAACTCCTGCACAAGAGTTGGATCCACTTCCAGAGCCTATTTGGGCTCAGGGTTCTCTTGCTAACATTGATTCGTTAGACTTAGTCTTGCCTTCTGACAAAGTAGTAATCGAAGCAATGACTAGTCTAGACAAACCTTGGGAAGATCTTCATCACAGATCATATTTCCTCCCAGAGCTAAGCCGAATCGAGGCAGGAGAATTCACTATTACCATGATGGGAGATCAGCCATGTCCTATTAATCTCTTAGCTACACAGGAAATTTATGTTGAGGGGAATATGGCGACTATCGCTGAAACTATACCTATCAACATCTCTCAAAAGCCTGGCGTCGTGGAGAATGTCTTCGTTGGAGTGGATTTCTCCCCCGAAGAGATTCAAATTTACATGGATCTTTTCAAAGAATTCCACGACATTTTTGCCTGGTCTTATGAGGAAATGCCAGGTATCGATCCAAAAATAGTTGAACATGAAATCACAATGTATCCTGATGCCAATCCTGTTCGACAAAAACTTCATCCAGTCAATCCTAAGAAAGTAGCAGCCATCAAGATTGAGGTTGAGAAATTGCTCAAGGCAGGTTTCATTTATCCTATTCATTTGACTCAATGGGTGTCAAACCCCATGTCGGTCAATAAAAAACAAGGCACGATTCGTGTATGTACCGATTTCCGTGATTTGAACAAGGCATGTCCAAAAGATAATTTTCCAACACCATTCATTGACCAGATCATTGATGAATGTGCCGATTGTGAAGCCTTTTCGTTCATGGATGGTTTTTCGGGATATAATCAAATCCAAATCAAACCTGAAGACCAACACAAAATGACATTCATTTGTCCATGGGGTACATTCGCCTATCGTAAGATGCCTTTTGGCCTTAAAAATGCTGGAGCCACATTCCAGCGGGCCATGTCTTTTGCGTTTCATGATCTCAAACATATAGTTGAGGCCTATCTAGATGATTTAGCATCATTCTCTCGCAAGCGAAAGGATCATCCTATGCACCTCAGACTAATCTTCGAACGCTGTCGCTACTTCAGGATTCGCTTGAATCCCAACAAGTGCAGCTTTTGCGTAACGTCAGGACGTTTGTTAGGTTTCATCGTATCAACAACAGAGATCATGGTTAATCCTCTTAAGGTGGAGGCAATAATCTAGTTGCCCCCCCCCAAGCACAATCTTACAACTTCAAAGTCTTCAAGGAAAGGCAAACTTCTTACAACGCTTCATCGCCAACTATGCCGAAATCACCAAGGGCTTTATGCGTTTACTGAAGAAAGATGTTCCCTTTTTCTGGGACGAAGCCACTCAATTCTCTTTTGACACATTAAAACACGCCCTCACAACCGCACCTCTGCTACGACCACCTAATCATAACAAAGATTTCTTATTATATCTGGCTGCCACAGAGTCAACTATAGGCATGGTTTCAGTTCAGGAAGATGATTTGTTTTCAGAATACGTGATCTATTACCTGAGACGAGGCCTCATAGGACCGGAACTTAATTATTCCCATCTCAAAAAACTTGCGTTGGTAGCAGTTCATGCTGTTCAACGGTTCCGTCACTATGTTCTGTTTCGCAAGACCACCGTCATCGCTGTCGTGAATCCATTCCAGTACATGTTGACACGATGAGTTATAGGCGTAAAAATCAGTAGGTGGATGGTCATCCTCCAAGAATTTGACTTAGACTTCATTTCAGAAAAGTCCAAGAAGTCATTGGTCTTCGCAGAACTTATTTCGAAACTTTCGGTTGAGTTAGGTGACGTTGTGCCTGAAGAATCGCCTATCCGAGGGGATATGTTTTTGATTGAATCTTCAGACCCCTGGTACAGAGATATAATTATCTATCTCCAGACTTTGAAGTGCCCCACCTCTGCTTCTCGTGAGGAGCGTCGACGGATATGCCATCAGGCTAAGAATTATCTCATACTCGATGATACGTTGTATCGGAGAGGTGTAGACTGCATCTTGCGTCGATGTCTCACTCATGAGGAGGCCATCATAGTGCTCAACGATTGTCATACCGGAGCTTGTGGTGGTCATTTATCTAGGTTGGCAACAACCCAAAAGATTCTACGAGCAAGTTACTTCTGGTCGACACTTATCAAAGATTGTATCGAATCGGTCAAGAAGTGTCATCCGTGCCAAGTCTTCTCTCGGAAGATGAGGGCACATCCCGCTCCTATGTTTCCTGTCATCACAGTTGGTCCCTTCACTAAGTGGGAGATTTATTACACTACATGCAACCCACCGTCAGCAAGGGGGCACCACTATATCATCGTAGCTATCGACTACTTCACTAAGTGGGTTGAAGCTATGCCAACATTTAAAAATGATGGAGAGACTGCAACTCTCTTCTTATTCAACCAGATTATAGCAAGGTTCGGCATCTCGAGAGAGATTGTCACTGACCATGGCAGTCACTTTCAGAACTAAATGATGACCGAATTAACATCAAATCTTGGGTTACAGCAAGAACATTCATCACCTTACTACCCCCAAGCCAATGGGCAGGTGGAAGCTATAAACAAAACTCTTAAGACTATTCTACAACGAACTATCAACTCAGCCAAGTCAAATTGGCATTTGATGTTATACTCGGCATTATGGGCTTACCGAACATCTGTTAAGACTGCAACCGGTTTCTCACCTTTCCAACTTGTTTACGGGCTGGAGGCAGTATTGCCCATCGAATGTCAAATCCCATCTCTGAAATTGGCAGTACAGTTATTGCCAGACACTTCTCCACTTGAAGAACGGTTAGTACACCTTGAGCAGCTTGATGAGCAGCATTGCGATACGGCCCTGGCCAACGAGGCTCATAAACATAAGGTCAAGTGTCAATATGATAGGTTCGTTCATCCTCAGATTTTTTCTGAGGGCGACCTTGTCCTGGTCTATGACCAAGACAAGGACCCCCTGGGGGTAGGAAAGTTTAAACCCATGTGGTTCAGACCCTTCATTATCAAAGAGGTATTAAAAAAGGGCACTTATCATTTGGTTTATTTTGAAGGGAATTCTTTGGCGGAGCCTAGAAATGGGCTCTACCTCAAGAAGTATTACTCATAGAAAGGTCTCTGTGGGTAACGTTTTGTAACATATGTATAGTCTTTGTACTATTTCTTTTTTACGTTTCTTTTAAAAGTGTTATGGACGTGTCATTGATGTTATCTTTCATTAATATGGCATATGTCAAGTGAGTTCGAGGTGTTCGTTGGGTATGCGGACGGTGCTAGTCGACACACGCGGAGGCTTGCCTCTGCAGCTTGGGTAATCTTTACACCACAGGGTTAGTTGTTATCTTCCAGAGGTATATGCTTAGGTGACACCACAAATAATGTCGTCGAGTATAGTGCAGTTATTGAGTTGCTTCGTGACACCTTGTCATTGGGTATCTCTCATCTTCGGGTCTATCTCGACGCTCAACTCATTGTGTCGAAGCTAAACAGAATATACCGGGTTCATGATCCAACATTACACGGACGATTCCTTAGGGTACGTCTCTTAGAACACAACTTTGATTATATTACATATTTTCATGTTCCAAGGAGATTAAACCAAATTACAGATACTCTAGCTAATCAAATTTTAGATTGGTATCTGGCCCACATATAAAAAAGAACATGGACATAAACATGTAAATACATTTTTGCACACAGAATCCATAAGACACAAAAAAGATAAAAACCATATATAAACATCATAAAATCCTCAGAGTACATAGATGGACGCAAGCGCCTCAAAAATGGGAACAATAACGAGTCACCGGGCTTATGCCCTCAAAAATATATACAAGAAGGTGCTCGTGGCACATAAAGAGTCTAAATCTGTTCAGGGCCTATGGGCCCTGTTATAATCATATACAGCACGGGCCAAATGCCGGAACAATCGGACCCATGTCCGAGGTGCCCCCACAAGATGAGGCTGCATGGATGGCCGCAGGTCTTCTATCTCTGCCATCGGGACTGTGTGAGTGAGCATAGTGAAGTTCCACTCAACTCGTCTAAGGACCCTCTCGGCCTCTCCGGATGGAAGGTTCCCTGCTACTGCTGCTCCCCCAGCGGCGACAGCCGCGACCTCTGGCCGTGGACGATGCCTGTTCCATGCATATTCGGTCGGTCACACGGGTCCCACATCTTCATACAATGAATGTATCCATCAAATACTCTGGCATACAAAAAAATGATATATATAACAAAAAAGACATAAAAATTACATATGCAAACAAAAAAACTACAAAGGTGGAGACTTACCCATCTCCCCTCACTCCTCGCCAGGAGGCACGGGTATCTCTGGATCTCTAGAGAAGTCTATCCCCACATATGGGTAGTCCTTGATAGCAGGGATCTGTCATGACAGCCAAGCAAATAAGTCATCTTCGAAGGACTCAACGGTCCTTCCACCACTATGTCGCGGCAGTAACACTGCCCATCTACACAATGCAGGGAAAGAGGCCAGATGTCCTCGTACTACAACCCGAGGACTAAAACACGGAACTCTCTCAAAAAAGAACGAACACAAGATAGTCCTGAACCCAAAGTTCCTCTGTGTCCACTATCGGAAATCTATCAATTGCCTCTTCATACACTCCAGCAGTGTAGTAGTCCAATAAAAAATTTGTGCATTCATGCACTGGATGGCACAGTTCATCTGTGCGCATGAAGCCTAATGCACGGTGGCTAAGCCGGTAATCCACCCAATAAGTAACAAGATAGTCTGTAGTGCTAAGTTGGTAATCTTGCTAATGGGCACCTGGGAACCCGTACGTTCGGTCCCAGCCTCACAATACTCAACTATCAACTCCAAGATCTTGCTCAGCCCCACAAGAAAAGTCTGGAAGTTGACTGGTTCCCCTCTCCTTGAGAGGCCAGTCAGAAAGTAAATGTCCTCGGTGGTGGGCACCAATGATTGCCCCTCTAGCATGAACGCCTCTACATCAGGATTCCAGTAATCAATCAAGGCATTTAGTAGCCTTGGTTGCGCGCGCATAAACAGACATAGAAAAAATTTGAGTAAACCGCATTGCATTAACACAGCCACAACATTCAGATCTGCAGCAACCAACTCATTGATTGCCTCATGCTCCCTTTCCCTCCACTGAACATACATCCTGCCAACACAACAAGGTAAAGGAGGGTCAATACTTATTTTAGTATAATTTTCCATCAATAAGGGGGGGTACACGCAGGCTGTATAGGTGACAGTCGCATGTACACGCGTGTAGGATTTACTCTGCACGCATGTACACGCGCGCTGTCTCTGGACAGCCCACGTGTACCTAGGGCCGACCTTTTTAAGGTCGATGCCCACCCAAAAAATAACTTAAATGACTAAAATGAAGTATTGATTAGCTAGATAAGGGAGTTTTTACTTACTTGGTCCAAGCAAAAGTTCGTTTCATCCACTGTAGCTCCCAAAATCACTATCTTTGGCAAAGGGGGTCTTTTGGCTCCAAAGTCAATTTCCAAATCAGCAATGGTGATAATGAGCTGCCAGCTTCTATTTGTAGACTTTTTGGCCTCTTTTTGTCACTTTTTTAGCCCCCCTTATCAGTTTATTTATACCAAAAACCATTCAGAGTGATCTAGGAGTTCTACGGGAGGGATTTGATTAGGTATTGGGACAATTTTTTTTGAGTTTCGAAAAAATATTGACAGTCCATAATTTTTTTTTTTTTTTCAAAAATCAACTTGAGCATATAGGTTAGGATACCACCCCAACTTTTGCATCTCGTTGCCTTTTTCTTATGCTATAGGATCGATCCCATCCGGTTGTGACACAAAACCATCATATCTACTTTAGAAGTGTTGCAATGTGGTGGTAGAGCTTACCAAAACATGGATGCCCTAGGTAGGTCATGGTTGCATTATGGTGTCCATGCCGTTTCTAAAAACACTGTAGGCTCGGGAGTCCGTATAGTCTTTCCTGAATATGAGTTTGAGCCTCATTTGCATGAGTATTTTTCACTCTTTGTATTACCCTCAGGACTGCCAAAAAATAACGTCTCTCCTTTTAATCCCTTTTCAGACCCTCTAAAAATGAAAATATTGTTGAGCGATCTTGTGATATTTCACGCTCGTTAAACTGAAATTTGAAGTCACATCTGTCCGACGGTAGTTTACCCCTTTTTCGGTCTGGACGATCAACTATATGAACAAAGGTATACTCTATCGAATTCCCATTCTTTAGAAGATTACTCTCAGGTATAATTTTATTCCTTTTTCGGGCCTGAGGGACTAAATTTACGAAAAAGAAACCCCCATGGAGTTCATAGTTAAGCTCTTTTTCAGACTCCCTAAAATTGAAAAGATCGTCAAGTGACCTTATTCTTTCACACTCGTTAAATTGGTCCAGAAGAATATTCCTGACGGAGTCCATAGTTAATCTTTTTTTAGACTCCTTAAAAGTGAAAAAATGGCCGAGTGATCTTGTCCTTGTCACACTCGTTAAAATGGTTTTGAATTGACGTCTAATCGGTGCTAGTTTATCCCTTTTTCGAACTGACTAGACTATTGTCGAAAAAGGTACCCCAGTGGAGTCTCCTTTTATGCTTTTTCAGACTCTCTAAATATGAAAAACCATCGAGCTTACCTTCTCTGGGATCGTTAAACTTACATCAAAGGACGTTACCATTGTGTGTTCTATCAACCGCATTTGCATACCTTATCCACCAGCCTTGTGACAGTTTTCTTCTGCGTCTTAACATCTTTGGCCACCGGAGGATTTTTCCTGAGTATCATTTTACCAGAACATCAGTCTTGTCCTTGTGCCTTGAGCTTGTATGTTTGCAGTACTCGTTCCTCCATTGTAACGTAATATTCCTTTATTATTTTTCAAAAATTACCAAAAAGAACAAAAAAATCAAATATACCCCAAAAAGAGGATTGGAAAAGTATTTTCTTTATTGGTAGCATAATGAGTCGCCCTTGGATAAAGCACATCTGTCTATTTGATTATCAGACTATGGGATGTAGTACGACCTTAGGAAGCTTTTCTCACTATATAGAGTTGTTTCCTCCACCGTTTGGTTACTCTTCCAAACATATGGAGATTTTGCGTTGCCTCCTACTTTGTAGACTTATGATTAACATATATGCTACCTGAGTCTCATCACTTGTTGTGCTGTTGTTCAAGGGAAGTTTGTCACTAAGCTTGAGTCAGACCCTCTGCAATATGTCTCTTGTCCGCATACCCGACCATCCTGAATGTCCAATCAAGTCTTTGTTCGAAATCACTGAAGCCTTCAGTCCAATCATCAAGATTATCAAGTCCATAATCGACGAGCCATCGACGACCTTTGGGTAGTGCAGTCGTACACTCATATTACACTCCTCCCAAGTTTTTAGAAGATTTTGAAGTTGTTGCTTGAGCTCTGAAGTACAGCCATTAGGCCGAATCAGCTTTTGAAAGATGGGTACTCTATATGTATATCTTTCTAATTTCGAGATGTAGCTCCGTTGTGTATTATTCACGGCTACTCTTTATAGTTATTTAACATGGATCTATAGTGTATTTGATTGGTAGCCATGGTTCTATTTTATCCCGAGCATAGGTATGCCCGCCTCGGTGAGACGTTTTTTATTTTGCAGACGACACCTCCTGGTTCCTAATCCTTGGGCTCACTCATTCAGCACATCAGTAAATATTGGTAATGTATTTCGGCCATCAGATGCTCTTCTGACCTCACACATTAGGGGGCATCTGTTATAACCCTAAATTGCACCACACATGCTTACCTGGCATCAGGCCAACTCATATCCCTTCATTGCCAAAACATCTGCTGAACAACTCTTTGGAAATCCTCTTGGGTCAAGGCCCACGCGCCCTAACCCATTACTGCATGCGTGTGCACGCTGGATGGCTCACTACAGCCCGCGTGTACCTAACAAAGCACAAAAAGAGGAAAGTTTCCGATGGAACAAAAAGCTATGGGTCAGTTAATTGAAACTCCCGGCCATGCATGGCCGAGGGTTCATCCAAAACCCTAGCTCCTTCTAGCCTATAAAAGAAGGGGTAGGGGTACCATTTGGAGGAGGAAAAAATATAGCGAAGAAAATCTACCCATTTATGTAATCCATTGTCCCAACCCTTTAGAATTTCCTCATGCCAAAGGAGATTTAATGCAAAGTAGTTGGAGGACAGAAGAAGAGGAGCCCACGATCAGGTTCAAGGAGCGGTGGCTGGTCTCGACTTTGATTGTAAGTTGATTCATTTTCATTAATAAAAAGAATACTTTTCCCGTCCCAATGCATGAGTTATCCATGGTTTGGTTAATTTATGTTTGATTTCTAACCCTCAGGTAGAAAAGTAGCATGAATGCATAGTTGGTATTGGTCTTGATTGCAGGTTATCTGTGGAAGGAGCAGCGCAAGCAAGTGGTCAAAACACAACGGAGGATCTACACCAAATGACCATATTAAGGTTGGTGGTTCTCTTCATGCATTCATTGTGAAAGAGGGGTTTTAATCTTGGGTTGTAGGTTTAAAAGTAATTTATTTTCGGTCAAAATATGCATGCAAGTCTGACCCTAGTTTGCTAGTCCGTAGGGTATTTTTCCCAACAACAAGGATGAAATACTTACTTCTTGAGGGTGGAAAGTAGTGGAGTTTCTCCAAGATATACGTTTTCTTGATTTTCTCTCCAAGAGTTTTGGTAACTTTGGTAATTATTTGGGTGAAATGGTAAAAATGGAATGGTAAATGGGTAAATATACCAAATTTTGTTAAAATTTTGAAAATCCACTTCCTAAAGTTTCTTGATTTTCTCAAACTTTTCAACTAATGATAAAATTTTGTAGCATTATTATCGTTTTTGTAGGTCTTGGGAATTTTTCTTCAGTACCTTTATAATTGATTGGCATAGTCGTGTACAAGACTCTAGGAAGGTAATGTGTTTATAACTGGTATTTAGGTTAGGGTGCAATTCACTCAAACTATTTCTTTTTCAATTACCATTGCCGTATAAACCTTTGGTCAACCCCATCAACGATAGGTGAAACCTTTCTCTCTGCTTAAAGCATCATTCGACTAATGGTAGAGCCTACCTTCCATGGGTGCTCTAGTATAGAATCCATGTTAATTCTGGCGCTCATGCTGCAAGTCTATTGTTTTTTAGGCTCGAGGGTCCTGGTTAGTACCGCCATGAGTTTTTGTGTTTGAACTTCATGCTTCTTACTCTCTCTCATTCTGTCCTTTTCCCACTAGACCCCTATCTTACATGTTGTTAATAGAAAACATTATGGAGTCCAGAGTTAAGCTCTTTTCATACTCCTTAAAATTGAAAATATTGTCGAGTGATCTTGTTATTTGTACACTCGTTAAATGGATCTAAAGGAACATTTATCTAGCACAAGTTTACCCCTTTTCGTACTGGACAAGACTACTTACGAAAAATGAATATTCTAGTCTATAGGCTAGAAGAGTTCTCCTAAGTTGTGTTTTATAATTTTTCGGGCTCAAGGGACTAAATTTACGAAAAAGGATGAGGGATTCCATAGTTAATCTATTTTCAGACTTCTTAAAATTGAAAAGATAGTCGATTGATTTTTGTTGGATCATGTTGTCATTGATTCTAATGGTTTGATTGATTGATGTCAAGTGATTGATTGATGTCAAAGGATTTATTGATTGATGATTGATGTAATATAATATGTATTTTCCTTGATGAGAATGCATAGATGAATATGTATCAATGAGTTGTCATTGATATGATGAATATGGATTAATGAGTTATCATTGATACATGATGAAGATGGATCGTTGTGGTTTCATTGGTATATGATGCATTGTTGGAAAAATGTATAGATGACTCATTATTGTCTTATCATGATTGATAAGGTGCACAAATGGATGAAATCCAAAGTGGCCCCCTTATGGTGAAATCCCTCATGGGAAGATGCTTTACGGATTGAGTTATCCTAGAAGAATGGTTGGAGGACCCATGCTTGTATGTGGAATAATGAGATGAAGATCCAGGAAATTTTTGGTGAAACTATCCTAGATGGATAGTGCTTGTCATGCCATTTCCGGTGGTATTAGAATGTCACATAAATCCTCATGGTTTGAGAGTTATGGCCTTATGAAGATGAAGGACCCCCACATGAAGGCTTGAAGCCCCCAAGGTCAAAGAAGTCAAAGTGACCTAAAATAAGAAATCATTATTTAAATGATAAATTAAAGTGACAAAGTAAAGGTGGATTATTTAAATAATAAAGAGAAGTGACAAAATTTGAAATGATAAAGTAAGGTGACAAAATCAAGAAGGAATATTTATGGAAAGTGGTTAACCTTAAAAATAAGGAAAATAGGTTAAGTGACCTAGAAATGGGTTAAGTGACCTAAAAGAAGAAATCATTATTTAAATGATAAAGTAAGGAGACAAAGTCAAGGTGGATTATTTAAATAATCAAGAGAAGTGAAAAAATCAAGAAATGATAAAGTAAGATGAGAAAATCAAGAAGGAATATTTAAATGATAAAGTAAGATGAGAAAATCAAGAAGGAATATTTAAATGATAAAATATTGAAGAAATTTCTATTTATGGAAAGTGGTTAACCCTAAAATAAGGAAAATAGGTTAAGTGACCTAGAAATGGGTTAAGTGACCTAAAAATGGGTTAAGTGACCTAGAGTATGAAAGTATAAATAAGATAGCAATGGTCTCTTGTAGATCATCCTTTTTGTGGATCAATGGAGAGCTTCTTGTGAGAATATCTTTTGGAGTATTGATGGAGAGCTTCTTGTGAGATCTTCTTGAGAATTTTTGGTGTGGAACACTTGAGAATATTGAATATATATAGGTGAATAAGGTAACCAAGGATATCTAAGCCTAATTTCAGAAGGAAGGTGAAGAAAAGAGGACCGGAATTGAAGGGAGGATAAATTCTTTTCATGATGCTTTCTAAGGTATGTTATTTACAGGTCATCTCACCATTTTAACTATAAATTTTTTTGTATAATGATTCAGAACATGGGATTGATATTCCATTGAGGAAGAATATCCAAGTATATGTGGTAAAAAATTCATCTTATGGGTCGTTTTATTTTTGGAGATACACTCCGTGGAAAATAGGGTTTGTGGCTAGTCCTGAAACTAGTCTAAAACAGGTGTTTCGGGTAAAAACATCATAAATTCTTCATAATAGATCCAAATGTAGTGAGACAAATTGTTATGGCTATATTACAGTCTGTAGTATGTTTTGTAATGTTTTTATATCATTTCAATGAATATTTTGTGCGGGGCACACTCTACAAGGTCGCTCTCTAGAATAAGCCAGAATTCAACAAGGTATGTCATTTTTGCTATAAATCGTTTTATGAGAGGTTCCAAGTAGTTCCACCTAGAGGAATTGCATAAAAAACATTGAAGAACATTGTGTATCAGTTTCATATCTTTATTCATTATAGGTACAAAGTTATGATTATTTCAAGTTGGGGTTGTTGACTAATCCAAAACTAGTCATGGTTGAGACAAGTAGTTGATGAGTTGGCACATACATGAGGTGTATAGTTGATTATGTTGGTACATATTGATGAGTAGTTGAAACATGATTGGTATATACTTGGTACATGGTTGGATGCACTTGTTTATAGTACAGGTTGATTACAGGTTGTTTGGCACAGGTTGGTGCATGGTTGATGCACTTGTTTATGTTGACAGATTGATATTTGTTGAGGATTGTTGCCTCATCTCATTTGGTGCTGAGAATGTAAGCTGAGTCTTGCATATATATTTGGTGCTCTTGTAGAGTTGTACTCTATTAAGTTGTTGCTGAAAAACCCCTAGATTTACGTCCATAATAAAAATAAAAATTATACATACATCTTGTGTTCTTTGTGTTCCTTGTGGAGATGATTTGTTGATGATATGTTGCTGATATGTATTCACATCTAACTGATTATAAATAACAACAATGAGTAATGAGAAAATGTTGAATGTTAACTAAGGAGTTTTTGTGTAAGAGGTAAGTTTTGGGAAAAATATCCCCACATTCATTCACCCCCCCCTCTAAGTGTGGTAGGTGTGTCCAACAATTTTTTCTCTATCACACTCGTTAAAAAGGTTTCAAAGAGGAATCTTTTCGGTATAAGTTTAACCCTTTTCTGAACCGATTGGAGTATGTATGAAAAACACCATTATGAGAAGTTTAATTCCCAAAGTTGAGTCGTATCTGCATATGCATATTGATTCATCGTGGTTTTAGGAATAATGTCAACTTCAACATGTTGTTGTTGAACCAATTGCATATGCATTCCTATCAGTTCCCAGGCTTGAAATTTATTCCTTCCCGACTCGACACCTTATCCCTGGAGGAGACATTTCCCTGAGTGTACTTATCCTTCAGTGTTCACATGCTTCTTTGCATTTACCATAGGTATGTTACTTGTTCTCTGGAACTAGTTTTCTTTCTCGCGACACTCGTTTCCTCCACTGTACAATAAGCATTATTTTGTTCTTTTTTCAGGTTTCTATAACATGCAAAAGAAAAAAAAATAAAAAAAAAACAAAAAGAATGGGAAACCATCTATCTCTTTTGTTGGTAACAATTTTGTTTCCCTTGAATAAAGCATAATATTGAGTCAATAACTCATCATTTTATGTTTGGTATGGTTTTAGGAGAATTTTTCTCAGTTTGAGTTTTTTCTCCCCCGGTTGGTTATTCTTCCAACTATATGGAGCGTTTGTTGATGCTTGCTATGTCACAAATGTATCCTAGCTTATAGTCATGTTACCCAAGTCACATAATGTGTCATGCTTATGTTCAAGGGAAATTTTTCTACCTATGTCATCCATTCTGCAATTATCCTTTGACCTTGCAAGTTGACCTTCCCAAGTCAAGTCTCATCATCACAAGTATCAATCTCTTCATCTGATTTCTTCCAAATTGTTGGCCTTATTCCACCCCTCATGTTGGATGATGGAGGATTCCTTAATGCCCTCCTTCCAACAAGTTCCCTCCCATCGACGTCGACACATATGGATCTGGGAGAGGGATCTAAAGATATGTTTAGTACCTTGGGGCTTGCAGTCATCAGTGGCAAGTTCCCTCACTATTGATAGTGGGAATACATCAATGTCCCCTGCTCGATAGTTTCTACTAGGTGTTAGACGCCAACTCATTTATTCACACTTGTTAGACAGTACCATGGTACCTTGAATATCATCATCATTATCGGTGGGTTATATCACATTTTTTAATGGTATACATCAATGACTGGTAATCAAATGATGTCGCATTGTGTTCAAATTCGACTCATCTATTCACATAGTGTAGATTTGTACCACGACAAGTCGTTGTTAAGACTTCAGGTGAAGTATGATCACCACCTATTTTGTGCTCCTTCCTTACTCATATGGTTCCACCTCACAAACATTGGTACTTGCATATGATATGTTTTTTCATTCTCTGGGTTCCAGATATCCTTTGTTCTTGATATTGAGACATAGCTCCACTGTGTATCTCTTTGTGGCTATGATCTGCTTTGACATGGATCCACTGTGTATTCTTCGTGGCCATTCTTGCTACTTTATATTTATCACATGGATCCTCTAGGTATGCATAGGGAGCAGACGGATCCATAGATTTTATAGACTCAGAGGGAGTCATGTTTCAAAGGGATCATGGTACTCAAAGATCGATGGATACTTGATGAGCTTGTTTTTAACCAAGAATGATGCAGACCCAGAGTGAGACTGATATCAGAGAGATTCATTTGGATCAGAGGGAGATCCAATCATTTAGACAGAGTTCCCCCTCATATCCAGGTGAGAGAGACATCTTCCAGGACTGACAGAAAGGTGTCATGATTTGAGGAGGCTTCGAGGAGATGTGAGATATCCTAGGAGGATACACTTGATTCAGCAGATCTTGCTACAGTGACAGAGGAGGCAACCAGTCAGGATGACTGGGTATGGATTTTGTCTCAGTCATAGGGGGAGCAACCAATGTGGTAGACTAGACAATAGGACTTACTTTAGTGACAGAGGGAGTTGGCCTTAGAGTTTGAGATGGAGGATCTTGGCCAGATGTACTCTTGGGATTAGAGTTGTGACGAGATCATATGAGATATTCCTTATTAAGGGGATACTGATGAGATTCGATATGACGGACTGCAAGTCCATAACTACAGATACGATGAAAAATATGATGAAGTTGGGTGATTCTACTTTAGATTCATATTTGGTGGATCCCATGATGTACATGCATTTGATTGGATCCTTGATGTATCTGGTTAATGCTAGGCCAAATATTTTCTTTGTGGTGAGAACCTTGAGCCAGTATTTGGTTGAATCCAAGGAAGTTCCAATGGGTGACAGTTGGATATGGTTTGTCTTAGGTGATGAAGTGAGGTTGTAGAGATATACATATTTTGATTGAGCAAGGAGTGTAGTAGACATATTGAGCACCTCAGGGTGTTTCTTCATCTTGGAATCAGTCACGATTTCAGGGACAAGCTAGAAGTAGGCTTATGTAGTACTTAGTACATCATAGACAGAGTACGTCACAGCTAGTTTCACAAGTCATGAAGTGGTGCAGCTTCAGAATATTCTTGCAGTACTTCATCCGAGACATGGTACAAAAGGGAGTAGTGAAGATCTTGTACTTAACCACAGATCAACAGATTGCAAGATATCCTCCCATAGTTTCCATGATGACTTGGTTGAGGAGAATGATACACAATATTATCCATGTTGATTTGGCTAGTGATGAGTGTTGATTTTTCAACATTGGGCATACATTCTCCTAGATTGGTCATTTACAGGGATATGCTAGTGCCAATATGACCAAAGGGAAAATGATTCATTCACTACAAGGCTCTGCTAGTGGTGAATGTCCCATGTATGTTGATTTTCTCCAGGAAATAACATAGAGAAAACATTCTCCCAGATTGGTCATGCATGGGGCTATGCTAGTGCTAATATGAACAAAAGAGAATGAGTCATTCATTTATGGGGCTCTTCTAGTAGTGTTAATGGTCCATAGAATTGAGAAGACATTATCCCATATTGGTCATGCATGGGGCTTTGCTAGTACTGATATGACCAAGGGTAAATGATTCATTCATCCATGGACATTTGCTAGTGATGAATGGACCATGTATAGTATTTCTCCTGTCGAGGAGTAGACGGACTCGTGATGATATCACATGCTTATTTCGAGACAAAATTCATGTGTGGATATGGCACATTAATATGGCTCATGAATAAACTTTTCTATGACAGAAGAAATCCAATAATGGAGGATGTATCCCTCGTTGAGAGGGAGTGTTGAAGATTTGCAACGTTGGGAAAGTCATTCTCCATAAGAAAGTACAATAAGACCCATCTACACCATTAAAAAAGCCTTGGGAAGAAATTGAAGACCCAAGAAGAGAAGTCGGCCCCACCAGTAAAAGACATAAAATAATAAAGTAATTTGAAGACCCAGAATAAGAATTCGGCCCCAGATAGGCATCCAGATAAGTATAAATATAGGACTGGATCATTTCATTTGGCCAACCAAAAAACTCTTTCTATAGTGCGCACAAGGCAGTTGTGGCTACAATTTTGGTAATTTCGTTATTTATGGGTTTCTGGGATCTTGATGAGTGTGCCACACTTGGGAAGGATATTCTTGGTTTCTCTTAGTTATCTTATTGAGGCGCTAGGTATTGGTGATGATATCCTTGGGGAGGATCTTCTCTGTATGGTATTTTGGCTATTGATGGTGATGTACTAGTAATATCTTGGACTGAATTCTTCTATAGAAAGGTTATTGGGTTTTCTCCCAAGGTTGGGTTACCTAGGATAAAATCTTGTGTTTTTGTGTTTTGTTTTTGTGTTGTGTTCTTGTGTATATTGTGAATGGTTAATATTTATATATCTTGTTATTTCCGCTGCATTATTATAATTGATATTTTCAGTGTATATCTATTCTATGATAATTGTTGTATGAAAGTGAATCTTTTTATTAATCATAAGGAAATAAATATCATATCTAATAATCATAAAACATAAATGACATTTGGATGCCTTGTGCAGTGCAATAACTTGTAAATTTATTGTTCACATATTTTCCTCCATTATATGTTCTTAATATTTGAAGTTGATGTCTAGACTTATTTTCTACAAGGGCCTTGTATGCCAAGAAATTTCAAAACTTCACTCTTAATTTTTAAGAAGTAAACCCAAGTGCATCTGGAAAAATATTCAATGAAAGTTAAGAAATAATTGCACCCAGAAAAGGAAGGAGAAGAAAGTGGACCACACAAGTCACCATGAACAAGCTACAAAGGGGCCAAGTCGCACCAAGAGGCACATTTGTGAAAATTGTCTCGATGATGTTTGTCCATAACACAATCGAAACAAATACCATCTATGCATGAAAAAAGAGGAATATCAGTCACCATATGTTGATTACATAGTTGTTGCAATGAGCGATATTTTATATGACAAAACCTCTCATGCCAAAGTTTGATCAATTCATCGCTATGAGAAACAAAAACTGATAGAGAAGATGATGACCCAAATTTGTCAAACTTGTACAATCCGGTAATATCATCAACAATTTTTATTGCAAGAACATGTTGAGGATCTTTTAGATCCTTGATTACAATGTAGTGAGGTGAAAAATTGATTGTTTTACCTTCACTTGAATGAGTAATTTGATATACTAATAAAAGGTTGTAGTAAATACTTGGAACACATAATACATCATTAATTAAAATGACGATTATCTACCTGAACTGTTCTAGACCCTACAACACTAAGAGATCTATCATCAACAACAAATATGTTCTCGGTGTTACATTCATTTAGAAAAAAAAATATGGTTTTATCCTACTTCCCACCTAGATCCTAGAATAACAATAATTGACTTGAATAAAATGATAGCAAGAGAGTAAAAACCATACCAATATCAAGAGAAATGGTAAGACAATTCACCACAAGAGATAGAAAGCATCATCAAAAGCTAGCGCTAGGACTTCCTCCATCAACCATTAATAAAATAGTCATAAAACAAGTGCACAATATCTAAAAGAGCCAAGGGGTCCAAAAATTTCAAACCAAGTCTCTCACAAGAGGGAGAGTTGTGTTTAAAATGAGATTTTATGATCTCTATTTATACAAAGTTTTAGCTAACATAGCTTGTCCAGAAATTAAGGAGTAAAACACAAGATTAGGGGTCAACAACCCTAATATTTCCCTCTTAAAAAAATAATATTAAACAATTCACTTAAAATTTCATCTTTTGCACAAATTAAACCCTAATTTAGGAGGACATCACCCCTTTAGAGGACATTTTTACACTTTGAAGAAGTTGTTGGTGTTGGAGAAGCGTGGATGGGCCTCCAAAGGCCATGTTTCAAGAATATAGGCACTCATACATGGTGAATACCCTTATCCTCCTCAATCTTACAAGTGTAAATGAGTGGCACCTCACCACCAAGCCTTAACCCCCCTAGGTGCCGTCATGTCTCTAGAAGTGACGTTTTGCCTCAACTAGGAAAAACGTTTGGCATGTGGGAGATAGGTTATGTTTTCCAAATCATCTTTGAGTCCTTCCAAGTTTTATATCTCTCATTCGGTATGCGGGCCCTTGACATCCAACTTGTGGGATTGCTAACCCATGGAAGCTCAAGCTAGGCTTGTTATCCCAAAAATGTCCACTAGTTAGGTCCTGGAAAGACAAATGAACACGCCCTCCAAGGATCTCAAGTCATAACATCATGATAAGTTAATCCAATCAATAAATAATCCATTGAAGCATGTGCATCAAAGATCACCATATAAAACAATTAATATCTCAAAGACACCATGCGACTTGTCAAGATTAAGTATGGGAGGGTTGACAAGGTGTCCTATTGGGTAGGTCTTTCTCTAGGTCAAGGAGAGCTTCCAAGAGGTCCCTCTCTAAGACATGTAAAGTGTATGAGGTGGATTTGGTCAAGACTCAATGGGCATAGGGCTCATGACATACTAGGGGCCATAGTGTCTCATTCATGGGTGCCTTTGTAGAGGGTGTGTGGTTCCTTCATCCGCAATGCACTTTTTCCAAGCCCATAATTTTCCTTTTATCTTTATTTATTTATATTTTCTTTCATAATAGAATAAGGAGATATTTAAAGTCACTGCCCTGGCATGGTGACTAGGTGGTGGAAATGTCACCCACAAATACCTAATGGAAATGAGAAGGTTGGCTCGTGATGAGACCCCCTTTCTCTCATCCATGCAACTGAGAGTCACTTCCCTAGTTTGGTGACCAGATGATGAAAATTTCATACCACTAAATATCCATGGACGTTATAGTTCGACTCATGATGAGACCTCCTATCCTTCAACTAACCTTTGAAGCATTTTTGTATTATATTGTGGGTCCCCTTTATTCAAAGATAAGTGTTTCATTTCTCTCTTGGGTGATCCCTGGGTGAAGAATCTGGAAGTTTAATATACGGATTTTATATTTTACCCAACACCAACCCCTTTGGGCCTTTAGCCCCTTCTTCCCATAGAATGAGGAACAACCCCTTCTTGGGTCAATACACCGTAAAATCCCAAGAGACAAGGAAACATATGGGAATAATTATGGAAAATGGTAAGTATGGTCGGGAAAGGTACGCTGGAACATTAAGGGATTTCCCAGTAGCAAACCTATTCCCAAAGAATACCACTTACTAGGGCACAATGTCAACCACCAAGGTGAAGCAAGGAAAAATGCGTAATTTCCAAGCACATATCATGAAATCTAGAGCAATCTAAGATACAACATAATCAAATTCCTTAGATATTGAAATGATGTTCACCATAATATTGACTTGTACATCATCGAGCAAGGACAAATTCCCTCTGGAAGCCAACTGTTGTGGTGGATGCCATCTATAAACCTATGACCATCTGTGGTGGTGAGTGGGTTTTCTATATGTGAAAAGGTTAGTGTTGTTCATGTAGTCTCTCGACACTCCATATCTGCAACCCAAGGGCCTTGAGACATCGTCTCTTTAGTTATCCACAAAATGGGGATAACATATGGCTCCTACTTGGGGACATGTTCTCATTGTAGAGTGCATGAGAACCGCAACATCTCCTGGTAGACCTGTACCTGCAAGTTAACATCAAAATGTCAAGTGAAGATGGCCTACTCATCCTTGTTCTCATATGATCATAATCCAAACCAACTAATCTAGAAAAAGAAAATTTTGACATTTTTTCAAAAAATTATAAACTAAGCATGGAATCAATATGCAAGTAGAGCAGACTGAAAATGAAATGCATCTAAACTAGTATGAGAAATCAAGATGCAAATGCAGGGAATCAAAATGACTTACCTACTTACCTAGGGTATGACCCCTAAAGAAGTCATGTGACACCCTGGAAATAATGTTTGAGGAGAGACCCATTTACTGGTAGTGGCATCATCTTACCTTATGTCATGGATAAGTAGAAAGAGTCTAGTCCAGACACTTCCTCTATTTTGTAAGGGCCTAGCCAAAGGATGTCGAAATTTTGATGCATTTCAAGTTTTTCTCTTCTTTTGTCCCACAATAGAACTTGATCCCCTTCCTTGAAGTCTCTTTGTCTTTCCTTCCGATCAAAATTTCCTTTTACTTTTTCTTGATTCCTTGCCATTTTATCGAGGGGCATTCTTCGAGTCTCATCCAGTTCTACAAGATGATCGATTTTCCCATGCAAGGCTTCTTTAGATGTACTAAAATTTTGGGCTATTTATAGTGCTATAATTTTGATATTTATAGGCAAGCGAGCCTCAAATCCATACACCAACTCAAAAGGAGTCCTTCTGGTGGAATTTTTGGTGGTTGTGCGGTCGACCCACAAGGCATACTTGATCTTGTTGTCCCAACTCTTCTTGTTCTCCCCAACCGTCATTTTCATAATGTTCATGATGTTTTTGTTGCTAGATTCTGCCAATCCATTCCCTTGAGGATAATAATTTGAAGAGTATGATAAAATAATCCCATACTTGAAACAAAATTCATTGAGCACCACTAAGCTAAAGGCTTTGGCATTGTCGATGGTTATCTTAGTAGGGACACCAAATCTAGTAATAACCTTTTCCTCAAGGAATTTCATCACAACTTCTTCCATTTATTTCTTGGTCCGGATAGCTTCCACCCACCTGGTGAAGTAATCAGTGGTGGTCAAAATCCATTGCTATCTGTTACTAGAATTTTATTTGAATTCACCGATGAAATCCAGTCACCATTGTTGAAAGGGTGCTTCTACAATGATGGGTTTGTTACACATTATTTTCTTCATCCCTATGACTGTTAATGATGTAAACCTATCTATTGCCTTTAGAGGGGTCAGTGGCCTGAGTTCCTGAGGAAAGAAGGGAGAAGAATTTTTCCTGAGAAAATAAGTTGCATTCTCCTTTGTAAAAACCCTATTAAAGAGGATGTTCGCAAGTTTCTATATAGGCAGGGTGTGAGAATGCCTAATTCTCGTAGGCTTCACCATAGCTGGGTTGCGAGAGGTTCATAGGTTTCTCTATAAGCAGGGTGCGAGAATGCTCATACGTGGGAAAAATGAGCATCTTCTCAATGCTTCTAGAAGGAGAAACTTCAATGGTGAGGTGGCATCCGAATGGTTTGGATCTTACTCGCTTTCATGATTTGGTGGGATCATCCTAACCTCCTCACCTTATCCTCTTCAGATTATAAAAGGAGAGGATCTCTCATGGAGAAAGTTGGGCTTGGATGAGATGATATTTGGAGTTTGGAGCTTTTGGGATTATCTTGGATTAGATTGAGCTTTGGAGATTGTTAGCTTGGCTAGATGAGCCATTTTGTCAAGATGGATTGTGAATATTACTAGATCGATGCTCTCAGAATTCTTGGAGTAGGAAGTGTGTGGGGAACGAAGGGCATTTGGAAGGGATATTACGAAATCAAGGCCATGGTTGTAATCTTGCTTTCACATTTAATATGATACAGTAATATGATTCTTTCCTATAAATCTTGTTGTGTTTTATTCTATGATTCCTTGATCACATACATAGGTTTATATTGAGTTTATGCTATTACTATCACTTTGGTTGGTTTCATTCTTTTGCAGGATCATCATTGTATGAGTGTTGGAACAGAGCTAGGATGGCGATAGTGAGAGGAAGCGACATTTAAATGATATGTCACCTATCCCTCTTTAGTTGGTAAATTCAATATTTAAAACTTAAGGAAAGCGTCATGTTTTGGTGTGTTTTGTTCTAGATCAAGGTGGATCTAGGGAGATCAGTTAGTGTTCGCACCTACCGATTTATCTGATAACAAAATTGGTGACTCTGCTGGGGAATAGATTGTTTCCTAGTTAGTCTAGTTTCCCTTTCTTTGATTGCTTGTTTTCTGGTTTCTGAGTCTGTGGGAGATCCATCTAGACTCTATGGATTTGAAAGTTCACTTAGACTCTTTTGTCCTTTTCCAAATTCTCTTTGATTTCAAGAAGTCTCGCACTGTACTGGTCTACAGCCTGTGGAAACCTCTCAGTTTCGCACCCTACTATGTAAACTAGTGTGACATGTTTCCACCCTACCCGTGTCTAGCCTGCGAACTCCACTGATTTTCTCACTGCACCCTATAGCTAGGCTGCAAACCCATTTGAAATTTTTGTTTGGAATTAGGATTTCCTATCTTTTGATGCCCAATTTTTCTTTGATCAACTGGATTGAACTTTTGGAGCCTATATTGATCTGTTTATAGTTTTCTTGACATTCTTTGAATTGCTTTTAGACATCTTTGCTTTGTTTGGTTTTGAAGGATTAGTCTCTTTCTTTGAGTGTATTTCAATTACAAAGCATGTGTTTTCTTTAGGATTGTTTAGGGAAATATCAGATTTCTTCTGAATAGTTCGCTTTAAAAGAAAACTTTTAGTTTGGGTTTCTTTGTTTTAAGAAAGTTCATTATTTCTTTTAGTGAAATTTTTGAAACAAAAAGATTTAATTTCTTGCTTTATATTAGATTGGGGGAATCCTTGCATTTGAAGTAGCGAAATCACATGATTCTTGGCATTTTTTGGTCTTAAATTTTGAAAAATTTTCCCCCTCATGGACAAGGGGGGCCATGAATTGTGCATTGGTGTATAGTCTCTTTTTTCGCATTTCTTGAGAATCTTTATATTGATGAGTTTAATAAATTTTGGGACATCGTTGAACTCTCTTATAAGTGTAGTTATATTTTCCCTCTCATCATTTTTTGTTCCTTTACCAAATTTGATTAACTTCGGGGATTCTTCGGTTCCAATGTTGCATTCAATTATCTCATCATTCATTTTATTTGAATGTTTCCCTTTATACATATCATTTAGGTCAAAGAGGTTTTCCAAAGAAACAATTCCTTTGGGTAGGGGCCCTTCATCTATATTGATGATCTCGATGCTTTCCTTCTTAACCAACAAGTTTATTCGGGCTTCAAAGAATTCTCCCTCATTTTGTAGAAAGAAAAGAAGTTGATTGTTGTTTTCAAAAACTTGCCAATGTTCCAAGTTGTCAGGTAATGAAGGTATGAATTTGACTTCTACCTTGTAGAAACCGATTTCTTTGGAAACTTGTAAGTTTGAAGTGGACACAACAAGACTATCTGCCAAATGATTTTCTTCCCTAGGGATGGCATCAATGGAAAAAATTTCAAGCCTATTTATGGCCTTCCAAACAACTATTGGATTACTGAGAGGGGGGGTGAATCAGTAATAGTGTAATTATAATCCTTTTCTCCAAATAATCCAAGTGTTATATAAATGTACAATTATTATCCAATAATGCACAATAAGAAATGAACAATCACACACATACACAATACACCCATGTTTTATGTGGAAACCCAAATCGGGAGAAAACCACAGAATGATTTTTCTTATATGTATTGAAGAATTACATTCATTGGAAGCACCAACTTCCTTTGTTTTCCAGATGCAACTGGAAGGAGGCTCCAACCCCCTAGTTTCTCAGGCTACAACCTGAGGTAAGCTCTAACTCCCTAATTCTCTAGCTACAACTAGAAGGAGGCTACAACCCCCTAAGTTCTCCGACTACAACCACAAGGTGGCTACAACCACCTATCCTTGCCCCATCTTGCCACCCCGAAGTAGAAGTAGAATGATGGAACCTCTGTCAACCTGTCACTGTGAGATATACTGTTGTACAAATGTATCAACCTGTACCACTGACCTGTATCAAAACTGTATAATTGTCTTGTAATCAATCTGTACCTAAATTGAACATGTATCTACAAAAATACAATAGATACGTGACCTGTAGTGATGCAGACCGCGTATGTACGCTCCCTATATATTATGTAGCCCGCGTATGTACGCGCCCTATCTGTTATGAAACCTACGTATTCCTTCTGAAACTAGGGTTTCCTTTCACTTGAAAACTTCTGATCCTCTATAACTTCTTTCACATAGAACTATAACATGTCACTCTATCTAGACTGTAATTGTACCCTGTGCATGCATCCTCATACATAACCTCCACTCAAGGCAAGTATGTCTCTCTATAGTCATGTGCCATATAGGTATGTGTAATCATGAACAAGTATAATATCCCTCACATGATCTTAGTCATCAACCCCTTTCTGATATTCAACTTCTAAATACATCAATAAATACAAGATCTCAACCATGTACCATAAAAACTCTTAGCCATATGCCAAGAAATACAATATGTGCCTCAACAAAAAGTATTAATGATAAATATACCAACACTGTATTTCTCTAGATCTGACTTATACATAATATCCCATGTAGCCACTAGTCTCTCTAGGGAAAATCCTCAAATCTCCATTGCCATTCCTCATGCATACATCAAAATCCAACTATTCATAGAAATAAGACATACTTTTTGAACCAATGGATGGATTTGATGTATCTGAGCACTCTAGACCTTCCTAGGAGCTTGATCTTAGAATCTAGAACCTCTACACCTTCATATTATCAAGTTTCATGGCTTTATCAACATGTACTCACCCTATATACAGTCAGCCTGTGTACATAATCACCCTATACATAGACAACCCGTGTACGTGTACACACCCTATACACAACCAACCTGCGTACATACACATCCAACCCATGTATGTGTACTCACCCTATACACAGACAACCCGCGTACGCCTAAGAAAATAGGGTTTTCTGTGAATATGATAATATCTCCATCAACCCTTCGTGCTACCTCAGACGTTCGCCACTTCACATGTATCCACAAGTATTTACAAAAAGACTCACACAAGAAAATAGATATACAATATGTACAAGTGTGTTTTTACGAGTGAGCTTTGTCTCTTATTTATATCTTCATGTAGCCTTACACTTTTCTTATTTTAGTGCTTCTTCATTTAAAATAATTTCTTTTTTCAAATCACTTTGACTCTTGGGGGCTTCTATAAGACTCATGAGGGTTCTCCAACTTCATATGGTCATAAATCTCTAACTGTCAGGAGTTATGTGACGTTCCACATACCACTAGAAACGGCATGACAAACACTATCCATATAGGATAGTTTCACTCACAAATTCACTGTCCTTCATCTTATTATTCCTCAAATAATCATGGGTTCTATCACTCCACAAAGTATCTTCCCGTGAGGGATACTTCTTATCAACCATGACAATACAATAATGAGTCATCTTTACATCAAAAAATCTTGGGTCCATTACCCAAACGTTGTGCCATAGGGATTTCTTCAAGGGTTGACATCAATGACAACCAAATTTAATCAACAATCTCCCCCTTTGGCATTGATGGAAACAATCTAATGAAATACTGAAAACATATCACTCATGCTCCCCCTGGAACCATGCATCTTTCCTCTGTATCTGATAAATCTTCTCCCCTTGGAACCATGCCTTTTTCCTCTGTCTCTATCCTCTGCATATGATAAATCTTCTCCCCTTAAAACCATGCCATTTTTCTCTGTCTCTATCCTCTGCATCTGATAAATCTCTCCCCCTTTGTCATCAATGGAAAAGGTATCTTTTCATTTGAGTTTACTCCCCCTGACTAAACTGTCCTCTTATGGTGCTTCCTCATGTAAATCTAAGACATATAGGATAAACATTCAAAAAAGCATTCATTTTGGAGTAGAAATAACTCCAAGTCTCTGGCGAAGATATTCAATGGATTCCCATGGAAGTGGTTTGTGAAGATGTCTGCCACTTGTTCTTTTGTGCCCACATACTCAACTCTGATGTTCTTTTCTGCAACCTTCTCCCGTAAAAAGTGATACTTGATTGGAATGTGCTTCATCTTGGAGTGCATCACCAGGTTCTTCAAGATACTGATGGCACTTGTATTATCAAAATAGATAGGAATGGGCTCATCATACTCAACCTGTATATCTGTCAGAGTTTGTTTCATCCAAGAACCTGTGTACAACATGATGCTGCAGCAATATACTCTACCTCGGATGTAGATAAAGATACTAATGATTGTTTCTTTCTTAGCCATGATACCAAACACTCACCCAAGTAGAACGCTGCTCCACTGGTGCTTCATTGGTCATCAATACAACTTGCCCAATCTTCATCTGTGTAGGCAATAAGTGATAGATATTTTCCTTTTAGATACCATAATCCAAACTCTTTTGTTTCTTTTAGATATCTGAAAATCCTCTTTACTGCTAATACATGTGATTCCTTTGGTGCTGCTTGAAATCATGCCACTTGTCCAATTTCCTGCATTACATCTGGTCTAGATGCTGTCACATATAGTAGGTTGCCAATCATTGACCTACATTGCCTTTGAGCTATTCTGCATATTTTTATTTTGAATATCCTTTCTTAGTGTGACAATCTCTGCTTCCAAGTTTCCAATGATCTTGTCCTTTTCTTCTAGTTGTTCTTTGAGTGCTTCTTCAATTCTTTTATTTTCTTCTATTTGAACCTTCAATCTTGTGATCATTTGTTCTAGTTCTCGAGTGTCCTTTTTCTTGTCTAGTTCTACTTGTAGTTTCTTGTTTTTCTTCTTTTCTCTTCTGACAAATTCTATGAAACACATTAATTCTTCTCGATAGTCAACTTCTGCCTCTTCAATTTCGTCTTAGACTTCTTCATATCCTTCTTCGGCTTCTTCATATTCTTCTTTGGAGTCTTATTTGTTAGAATCTTTTACTACCATGAATAGAACTCTTCCTGTCTCACTGTCACAAATTTCATCTTCATCTAATGATGAGATGTCTTCTTTGATGCATAAGCTTTTCTTGAAATATTTCTTTGTAGTTATTTTGCCTTTATATGTGTGTTTTCCTTTTGAGTAACCTTCATCATTTCTCTTTTTCTTATGAGGACATTTGTTAGCAAAATGACCAATACCATCATAATTAAAACAAATTAAAGGAATCTTACCTCTATACCTGCCATTGGTTCCCTTGTTCAGTCTTTTGATGAAGTTGGCCACTTCTTCATCATCTTCCAAGAAATTTTTGTTGTTGCTATATTCTTCTTATTCCTTTTTCTTTTGCTTTGATCTTTTGGATGCTTTGAAGGCTGCTTCTTTTACATATGGATTTTCCTGTTCATTTCTCATTTCATATGCTGTGAAGATTCCATGCATTCCGTCCATGCTTATTGAGTTTAGATCTGATCTTTCTTCTAGTGATGATATCTTAGGGTTGAATCTCATAGGAAGGGATCTTAGTACCTTTTGAACAATTACAGATTCTTCGATTTCTTCTCCCAATCCTATGATTGCATTCACTGTTTCGTCAACTCTTAAGAAGTAGGCTGCAATATTATCATCTTCCTTCATTTTTAGTTGTTTGAACTGACCTCTCTAAGTTTTAAGTTTTTCTTCTTTGAATTTTGTATCTCCTTCATAAATATTTCGAATCTTGTCCCAAATCTCTTTAGTGGATTTACAATGTGAAACTTTGGTGAATACTGTTTCACTGAGACGATTCAAAATTTCATTTATAGCTTTGGAATTATTCTGACCAAGTTTCACTACTTTGTCATTTGTTGGTGGAACTATTGGTACTGTGTATCCATCTGCAATTGATTGCCAAATTTCAAACCCCAGTGCCTGTATATATGTCTTCATCCTTATGCTCCAAAAAGCATACTTCTGTCCATCAAAGTGTGGTATTCCATTTTTATATCAGTTGGTACTCTCCATGATCTACCTTTCAGTGGTTAAACTGATTTCTGAAGGAACTTGCTCTGATACCAATTGTTGGATTACTGAGAGGGGGGGTGAATCAGTAATATCATAATTATAATCCTTTTCTCCAAATAATCGAACTGTTATATCAATGTAGAATTATTATCCAATAATGAGAAATAAGAAATGAACAATCAGACACATACACAATACACCAGTGTTTTACGTGGAAACCCAAATCGGGAGAAAACCACATAATGATTTTTCTTATATGTCTTGAAGAATTACATTCATTGGAAGCACCAACTTCCTTTGTTTTCCAGATGTAACTGGAAGGAGGCTCCAACCCCTTAATTTCTCAGGCTACAACTTGAGGGAAGCTCCAACTCCCCAATTCTCTGGCTACAACCAGAAGGAGGATACAACCCCCTAAGTTCTTCAGCTACAACCACCTATCCTTGCCCCATCTTGCCACCCTGAAGTAGAAGTAGAATGATGGAACCACTGTCAACCTGTCATTGTGAGATATACTGATGTACAACTGTATCAACCTATACCACTGACTTGTATCCAATCTGTATAATTGTCCTGTAATCAATCTGTACCTGAATTGAACATTTATCTACAAAAATACAACAGATATGTGACCTATAGTGATGCAGCCCACGTATGTACGTGCCCTATCTGTTATGAAACCCGCGTATTCATTTTGAAACTAGGGTTTCCTTTCACTTGAAAACTTCTGATCCTCTATAAATTCTTTTACATAGAACTATAACCTGTCACTATATTTAGACTGTAATTTTACACTGTGCATGCATCCTCATACATAACCTCCACTCAAGGCAAGTATGTCTCTCTATAGTCATGTGCCATATAGGTATGTGTAATCATTAACAAGTATAATATCCCTCACATGATCTTAGTCATCAACCCCTTTCTGATATTCAACTTCTCAATAAATCAATAAATACAAGATCTCAACCATGTACCATAAAAAATCTTAGCCATATGCCAAGAAATACAAGATGTGCCTCAACAAGAAGTATCAATGATAAATATACCAGCACTGTATTTCTCTAGATTTGACTTATACATAAGATCCCATGTATCCACTAGTCTCTCTAGGGACAATCCTCAAATCTCCATTGCCATTCCTCATGTATACATCAAAATCCAACTATTCATAGAAATACGACATACTTTTTGAACCAATGGATGGATCTGATGTATCTGAGCACTCTAGACCTTCCTAGGAGCTTGATATCAGAATCTAGAACCTCTGCACCTTCATCTTCTCAAGTTTCATGGATTTATCAGCATGTACTCACCCTAGAGATAGCCAACCCGCGTACGTACTCACCCTATACACAAACAGCCCACGTACATGTACGCACCCTATACACAACCAACCTGTGTATGTACACACCCTATACACATCCAGCCTACATATGTGTACTCACCCTATACATAGACAACCTGTGTATGCCTCATAAAATAGGGTTTTCTGTGAATCTGAGAATTTTGCCATCAACCCTTCATGCTACCTCAGATGTTTTCCACTTCACATGTATCCACGAGTATTTACAAAAAAAATTACACAAGAAAATAGATATACAATATGTACAAGTGTGTTTTTATGAGTGAGCTTTGTCTCTTACTTATATATTCATGTAGCCTTAAAATTTCCTTATTTTAGGGCTTCTTCATTTAAAATAATTTCTTTTTTCAAAGCACTTTGACTCTTGGGGGATTCTATAAGACTCATGAGGGTTCTACAACTTCATATGGTCATAACTCTCTAACTGTGAGGAGTTATGTGACGTTCCACATACCACCGGAAATGACACGACAAGCACTATCCATATAGGATAGTTTCACTCACAAATTCATTGTGCTTCATCTTATTATTCCTCAAATAAGCATGGATTCTCTCACTCCACAAAGCATCTTCCCGTGAGGGATTTCACCATAAGAGGACCACTTTGGAGTTCATCCATTTTTACTTCTTATCAACCATGAAAATACAATAATGATTCATATTTACATCAAACAATCTTGGGTCCATTACCCAAACCTTGTGCCATGGGGCTTTCTTCAAGGGTTGAAATCAATGAAAACCAATTTAATCAACAACATCTCTATATTTCTTTAACCTTGAGTTATTTGCAACAAAATTCCTATTGACTTGGAATACAATTAGATCAGAGTCCCCTTTTACTTGCAGGTTCTTGATGTTCATATCGATGGCCAGGTTGATGCCTAGGATAAGGGATTCATACTCAGCAATGTTATTTGTGCAGTCAAACTCAAGTCTGTATGAAAAATGGGTGGTATCATTATCTGGTGACCTTAAGACTATTCCTGCACCTGAGTCCACACTTGAGTGTGCACCATCAAAATCCAAGCCCCAAGACCCTTATTTTCTTTCTTCATCTATGAAAGGGGAATCCACCACAATAAACATGTTGTCTATTCCTTCTTCGAGAACCTGATGGTTTACGTTGTCATGACCCAAAATATTTTTAGTTTTGCTATTGTCTTGGAGAGACACTTGGTCTTTAACTTTGTTGATCTCACACCTTTCTTTGTCCATAGGTTCTACAAAGATTTGCTGAAAGTATTGTGAGAATTTCTCTTTGGCCAACTCTGTGGCTTGCTTATTTTCTAATTCCAAGATGTCTTTTGGTGGGTGAGGAGTTTTTTCTAAAGTTTTCTCTCTCTTTTATTCTAAAAGTTTGACCATGAGACATGTTGCCCTGTCAGTTTCTTTCTCTCGTTCCTATTTTAGGTAAATTATGACATCTACGGGAAGTTTTGGTGAAACAAAGTCATCAATTTGATTAATCTGAAGAGCCTTCTTGGGGTTCTCTTCTTCTTGTATGAGGGAGGTGGCTAAGTTTTCTTGTATTTCACATGCTCTATTGATGCAAAGAGGTCCTGTCTAACACCCCGCAGGGTCTCTTCACCTGACGTCCTGCTCACACAGGATCGTTCAAATTCTTTGATCTGAGCCTTCAGTGGCTCCTTGGATTTCTGCAAAAATTCCTATGCAAATTATCCGATTCACAGGTCCTTTCTTCCCCTCTCGGACTCTACACTGGACTGCGACCAACTTTCCCCACAGGAAAGAACTATTATCGGACTTCGAGGTTTTGCTGTATCTGATGTCGAGAGTTCTTATACTCTCCAAGCTCCAATCGCCGATGAGCTCCCTTTTCTCCTTGCACTGACCCTCCTGGCTCAGCTCCGGGTCCACATGACCATGATTCCACGACCGTGGCCTTATCTCCTTTCACGGCTGCTCCTATGAGGTTTTCAACACTTGCGATGTCAAGATTCACAAGTCCTCATGACTTGCGATTCTCCGACTGTCGATGCGGCCTTTCTCCTAGTGCTAGCCCCTACCGGCTATGACCTGGTCCATGTGACCGTGCTCGTGTGACCGCAACCTTACGACTTCCCATCGGGGTTTTGGGATTTGCGATTTCAAAATGCGTGAACACCATGTCTACGGGATCTCCAATATCTCGATGGACGAAATGACAATGGCACCCGATCCTTTGCCACCTGTCCTTGCAGACGGACGGTTCCGGCTTCTCCTCACAGGATCGCGTCCTCATGCCTTTGCGACCCTTGGGGATAAATCTCTGCTCTTCTGCTGCCGAGGCCCCAAGACACGATGTGCCACCTGTCTTCCACCGACTCCCGTTCGGCCCCACGTGCTTCGACGCCTTATCGGGAAATCGCGTTTCACAATTTTACGATGCACGAAACTCTCGCTCTCGGGATCTCCGATATCCTGATTCCCGATCGACTCCAAACACCGAGGGGTTGAATTCCCTGTCGACTCTCCTTGACGGTGCCCAATCGCTGCCACGCATCCCCTCGTGCCTCGCGGTTTTGAATGGCTTCTTTTTCCTCTTCCAACTCGCGATGCCCAAGTCCCCGATGCGGGTGATCTCGCGACACGTGTTCGCTCCCCAATGAATGGTCTAAATTAACTCGTGATTTTGGGACCCTGGATATCCCGATAACAAAACCTCATGCAGCTTCCCCAGATTTGACAGCTGTCGGGTATCTAATCCAGATCTGACGACCCAGACCTGTTCTCCTCTGCACTTTTCCTATGCTGCCTCAAGGACATGAATCCATGATCCAGATTCTCTCGACTGATCAAATGGCCGATGTCGCCTCTCCTAAGGCTTAACCTCTGCATAACTCCTCTCGATCCAACGACTGTCGGGATTTCTTCATGAGATCCGATGGCTGTCAGTCCTCTCTTACTGTAAGCTCCTCCTGAGCTCCTTCTGGATGCCTTCCTGGACGTGAATTTTCAAAGATCCATATCTCTTCTCCTGCTGATCTGACGACCGGTGTTACTCCCTCCTGAGCATTCACGCGCTTTCTTCCTTCCTTGGGAGAATTTCCAAGGTTCCGAAGGCCTCGACCTTTGCTTCCTTCCTCTGCGGCTCTACAGCTTTGAGCCTCACTGTGCATTCTCCACGACGTTATTCCTTCTGAGATTTTCTCTCTTGAACCCTTAAAGGATTTCGACGTCTAAGCTCCTGCAGAGTTTTCACGCACCCACAGTGCTACCTTTTCTGAGCTTTCACAAACACTCAGACCCCTAAAGGATTTTGTCCTTCTTCTCCCTCAGATGGAGAATAAGATGCCTTCCTGGTTCTCCTTCTCAATCAACCTAAATAGCTGAGTTCCTTGGGTATTCAGTAACCCAGTAAAGATACCTCAGTGGACTCTTTCTTCAGATGACAGAACTCAAAGAGTTCTTTCCTCTCTTCTGTTCCTATTTGCACACTTGCTCGACGCCCTTATGGCGGAGTATCTTAGATGAAAGAACTCAAAGAGTTCTTTCTTCTCTTCTGTGCCTATCTGCACACTTGCTCGATGCCCTCCTGGCAGAGTATCTTCTCTTCCACAGAACACTCCAGTGGTTCTGTCTTCCTGTGTGCCTATGAACCTGCTCAATGCCCCTCTGGCAGAGCTCTCCCAGAATCTTCATTGATTCTGCTTCTCCTTAAGAACTCACAACAGAGTTCTTCTCCAATGCAACCCGTGTGTATGCTCAATGCCCGCTTGGCAGAGCTCCTACATAACTCACAGCTAAGTCATATCTGCAACTGTGCCTCAGATACATAGCCTTACCTCCTGAGGTGTTCTGTAACCTCACAGGTCTTCTTCCTAAGTTATTGACTTCAGTCTCGTGCCTCATCACGTCTTTGTCTGACTCCTTAGAGGTCAGAAGTGCATCCTCTGTGCATGGCTCTCAGAACCTCAGCGTTCTGTCACACCCTCCTGGTATGAAGCCTCAAAGACCTTCAACCCTGAAATCAACACAACTCCTGTAGAATGCATCAACAATCATACATTCACAACATACATAGGGAACACACACAGACATACATATAAGACAGAATAATGCAGGAAAAAAACTGCTCTGTTTATATTAACAAATGGATAAAATTCCTGTAATTACAAGGTGTTCCTGAGCTCTCTCTGGCTCCTCTCCTCTCTGCTCATCTATTTTCGTCTAACTCAAAGAGAGATCTCAATCTCTTTTACCTGAGGGGCTCTTAGCGCTTCCCTCCAGGTTTACCTACCCTATTCAATTACATTCAATGGTTGTCTAGTCCGCTATCAGATCTAGATCTCAGCCATTGCACCTATTAAATGACTATCTTAACTACAGCCTGCGCAAAGGCATGGCTTTCTTGGCTCAACAGTCTAAGCACATTTAATTACATTCATTTCAAATTTAGATGAGGCTGCGCCTCTCTTCAACCTTTGAATGCGTGCGCACTGACGTGGCTGGATGACTGGATGGCTAACATGGAGCGATGCTCCTGCATCATACTCCATAGCTGTAAAAATCATGAGCTCCTACTCATGAGCTTCCCCTCTGGGCTGTTGGAAATCCTCCTGGATCCCAAATCAGTCTTTGGAGCTTCCCATCCACTCCATTCTATTGCTGCTGCTTCCGCTACGCTATTGCTGCTGCTTCTTCTCTTCTGCTCAGCCTTTCCCTGCTGGCAGTGTTTGCTGACTTCAACATTAGCTCCCTGATGTCCTCTATCACTTCATCCAGCTACTCTAGTGGCTGGTTCTGTTGTTGCAGTCTCCTCAGCTGCAAAAATTTTTGGTCATTGAGCAGATCATCCTGATCTCCCACGCCTTCTTCATCCATTTCCAACTTCACCTGTTGGATGTGCCTTCCCTGCACTCTCACCCTTTCTTCCAAGGCTTCTATTTGATCCCACAGATCAACAAAGAAAATGTTGTCTACTGCTTCTACCTCTTCTTCTGCAACCTCCTCCGTTGCATTGTTTTCAGCTTCATGGCTGAAAATGATGAGCCATTCCTCAGAATGCTCGCCATCTTCTTCATCTTCTGTTGCAAATTCCCCTGTTGCAGTCTCTTCAGCTTCAATGCTGAACGCGTTGAGCCATTCCTCGGAATGCTCACTCTTTTCATCTTCTCCTTCGGCTGTCAGCTCCAATGCTACAACTTCTTCAGCTTCCACTTCTGCTTGGGCAGTCTCAAATACCTGCTCCAATTCCTCCTTAACAGTCATTATCAGTTGTGACCGTTCTGCAGCTGTTGCTGCACGTGCAATACAACTTTCTGCCTCCTCCTGGGAAAATGGTAGGAATATCTGTATTCCCCCAATCATCAGAATATCATCCTGATCTTTTACCTCTGTCAGCTGCACTTGCTGATCCCTTTCTATCTCTAAACTTATGATACTATCAGACAGTCTCATCTGCTCGGTCATCTCCTCGGGCTGATCGAAATCCACCTGCTCATCCCTACCCAACTAGCAATATGGAATGCTTCCGCTGCCTCCCTAGAATATTTTGAGACCAACCGATCCCATTTTCATCAGCACCCAATGCTGGGTTGAACTCCCCTTTGAGTCCATGAGACCCTTAGATGGTCTCACATTCTCATCTCTGCCCACCTGGCAATATGAGATGTCTTCACTACCCTCCTGGCGGTCTTCGATGCTTCCACTGCCCTTCTGGTAGTCTTCGAGATCCCCCAGTGATCTCTGTTCATTGCCCAGCTGGCAATGCGAAATTCCCTCGCTGTCCTCCTGACAGTCTGTGAGATCCTCAACTGATCTCAATTCATTTCCCTCCTGGCAATCTAGAATTTCTTCTGCTCTACTTTCCTAGCAGTTCTTGAGATCATCAGCCGATCTCATCTCTGTTCCCTAGCCCATCTGGCCATTTGGAAACCTTCCACTACCCTCCTGGCAGTCTATGAGATCCTCAGACGATCCCAATTTATCTTCTTCATCATCTTAATCATTGAGACTCTTTCCAGTCTCTGGCCAACAGTGATCAATCATCTCTTCCTCTGTGGCCTTGAGGTTTTCAGCATACCTCAACCATCTCTTCAACAGTCTTAGCTGTTTCATGACCATCACCTCCCTGACTGGCCATTTCACCTTCGTCTTCTGCATGGGCCATTCATATACCCATCTCATCTTAGCTTTCCTTTCCTGCCTCATCCGCAGTTCCAGCTTCTCTATGTTTGATTTTAATTTATAGAGCTTTCTAGTCTCTTCTTCATCCCATTTGGAAAACTTTTCGGCCTTTCTCTTCTTTCTATGGCCTTCAGTATCCATCTTACTGTCTCTGTCTGCCTCTCTGACAGATCTGCTGCTGTCACTCCGCATCCTTGAGTGTTCCAGCTTCATCATCTCACAGTCATGCTGACTGTCTATGGACTGTTGCCTACCTGCAAGCAATCATTACAGAGTCCTCAACAAATCTGTTTTTCTTCTGCCATCTCACTTCACCTGTAGTATACAAGTGAAGTTCCCACTCTGATACCACCTGATGCAAAGAGGTCCTATCTAACACCCTACAGGGTCTCTTCACCTGACCTCCTGCTCACACAGGATCGTTCAAATTCTCTAATCTGAGCCTTCAGTGGCTCCTTGGATTCCCTCAGGAATTCTTATGAAAATTATCCGATCCACAGGTCCTTTCTTCCCCTCTCGGCCTCTACACTGGACCGCAACCAACTTTCCCCATAGGAAAGAACTATTATCAGACTTCCAGGTTTCGCTGTCTCTGATGTCAAGAGTTCTTATACTCTCCAAGCTCCAATCTCCGATGAGCTCCCTTTTCTCCTCGCACTGACCCTCCTGGCTCAGCTTTGGGTTCACATGACCATGATTCTACGACCATGGCCTTATCTCCTTTCGCGGCTGCTCCTATCGGGGTTTCGACACTTGCGATGTCAAGATTCACAAGTCCTCATGACTCACGATTCTCCGACTGCCGATGCGCTCGTTCTCCTAGCGCTATCCCCTACCGGCTATGACCTGGTCCATGCGACCATGCTCGCGTGACCGCAACCTTACGACTTCCCATCTGGGTTTCGGGATTCATGATTTCAAAATGCGTGAACACCATGTCTACGGGATCTACGATATCCTGATGGACGAAATACCGACGGCGCCCGATCCTTTGCCACCTGTCCTTGCAGACGGACGGTTCCGGCTTCTCCTCGCAGGATCGCGTCCTCGTGCCTTCGCAACCCTTGGCGCTAAATCTCTGCTCTTCTGCTCCTGAGGCCTCGAGACACGATGTGCCACCTGTCTTCCACCGACTCCCGTTCGGCCCCACGTGCTCCGACGCCTTATCGGGAAATCGTGTTTCGCGATTTTATGATGCAAAAAACTCTCGCTCCTGGGATCTCTGATATCTCGATTCTTGATCGACTCCAAACATCAAGGGGTTGACTTCCTTGTCAGCTCTCCTTGACGGTGCCCGATCGCTGCCATGTGTCCCCTCATGCCTCATGGTTTTGAATGACTTCTTTTTCCTCTTCCAACTCTCGATGCCCGAGTCCCCAATGCGAGTGATCTCGCGACACGTGTCCGCTCCCCAATGAACGGTCCAAATCAACTCGTGATTTTTGGACCCTGGATATCCCGATAACTAAACCTCGTGCAGCTTCCCTCGATCCAACGGCTGTCGGGTATCTAATCCAGATCTGATGACTCAGACCTGTTCTCCTCTGCACTTTTCCTACGCTGCCTCCTGGACATGAATCCACGGTCCAGATTATCTCGACTGATCAAATGGCCGATGTCGCCTCTCCTAAGGCTTAACCTCTGTGCAACTCCTCCCGATCCAACGGCTGTCAGGATTTCTTCGTGAGATCCGACGGCTGTCGGTCCCCTCTTACTGTAAGCTCCTCCTGAGCTCCTTCTGGATGCCTTCCTGGACGTGAATTTTCAACGATCTAGATCTCTTCTCTTGCCGATCTGATGACCAGTGTTACTCCCTCCTAAGCATGCACGCGCTTTCTTCCTTCCTTGGGAGAATTTCCAAGGTTCCAAAGGCCTCGAACTTTGCTTCCTTCCTCTGCATCTCTATAGCTTTGAGCCTCACTGTGTGTTCTCCACGACGCTATTCCTTATGAGCTTTTCTCTCTCGAACCCTTAAAGGATTTCGATGTCTACGCTCCTGCAGAGTTTTCACGCACCCACAGTGCTACCTTTTATGAGCTTTCACAAACACTCAGACCCCTAAAGGATTTTGTCCTTCTTCTCCCTCAGATGGAGAATAATATGCCTTCCTGGTTCTCCTGCTCAATCAACCTAAATAGCTGAGTTCCTTGGGTATTCAGTAACCCAGTAAAGATCCCTCAGTGGACTCTTTCTTCAGATGACAGAACTTAAAGAGTTCTTTCCTCTCTTCTGTGCCTATCTGCACACTTGCTCGACGCCCTCCTGGTAGAGTATCTTAGATGACAGAACTCAAAGAGTTATTTCTTCTCTTCTGTGCCTATCTGCACACTTGCTCAACGCCCTCCTGGAAGAGTATCTTCTCTTCCACAGAACACTCCAGTGGTTCTATCTTCCTGTGTGCCTATGCACCTGCTCAATGCCCCTCTGGCAGAGCTCTCCCAGAACCTTCAATGATTCTGCTTCTCCTTAAGAACTCACAGCAGAGTTCTTCTCCAACGCAACCCATGTGTATGCTCAATGCCCGCTTGGTAGAGATCCTACAAAACTCACAGCTAAGTCCTGTCTGCAACTGTGCCTCAGATACACATCCTTACCTCCTGAGGTGTTCAGTAACCTCACAGGTCTTCTTCCTGAGTTATTGAATTTAGTCCCATGCCTCAGCATATCTTTGTCTGACTCCTCAGAGGTTAGAAGTGCATCCTCTGTGCACGGCTCTCAGAACCTCAGCGTTCTGTCACACCCTCCTGGTATGAATCCTCAAAGACCTTCAACCCTGAAATCAACACAACTCTTGCAGAATGCATCAACAATCATACATTCACAACATACATAGGGAACACACACATACATGCATATAAGACAGAATAATGCAGGAAAAAAACTGCTCTGTTTATATTAACAAATGGCTAAAATTCCTGTAATTACAAGGTGTTCCTGAGCTCTCTCTGGCTCCTCTCCTTTCTGCTCATCTATTTTCGTCTAACTCAAAGAGAGATCTCAATCTCTTTTACCTGAGGGGCTCTTAGTGCTTCCCTCCAGGTTTACCTACCCTATTCAATTACATTCAATGGCTATCTAGTCCGCTATCGGATCTAGATCTCAGCCATTGCACCTATTAAATGCCTATCTTAACTACAGCCTGCACAAAGGCATGACTTTCTTGGCTCAACAGCCTAAGCACATTTAATTACATTCATTTCAAATTCAGATGAGGCTGCGCCTCTCTTCATCCTTTGAATGCGTGCGCACTGACGTGGCTGGCTGACTGGCTAGCTGACATGGAGCGATGCTCCTGCATCATCTCTCCTGATCTTCAAACATAGTAGTAAGATGTTTCCTAACCAGGCCCCATACAGATATTTCATAGTTGATATATGTTGATCAATTGGGTTGGTTGTCATTGATGTCAACCCTTGAAGAAAGTTCGGTGGCACAAAGTTTTGGGTAATGGACCTAAGTTTGTTTGATGGATAATGGTATGAGTTTTGATATATTTGCAGGTAAAACTATTCTACATTAATAATATATGTCATGCCATTTCCGGTGGTATGTGTAACGCCACATAACTCCTCACGATTAGAGAGTTATGGCCATGTGAAGTTGGAGAACCTTCATGAGTCATCTAGAAGCCCCAAAATCTCAAAGTAGTCAAAGTGTTTGCAAAGAAGAAATTATTTAAATAATAAAGTGAAGTGATGAGTGTACTATAAGTCAAAGAGGATGCAAAAGAAATTATTTAAATAATAAAGTTAATGGAGAACTTACTAATTATGGAAAGTGGTTAAGTTAAGTGGACAAGTGGTTATAAGTGGGTTAACCCTAAAATAAGGAAAGTGGGTTAAGATGGTTAGAAGGTAACCCCTTGAGGAAGCTACACACAATTATAAATAAGAGGCAAGGGTCTATCCTTCAAATCACACTTGAGTATCATTGAATATCTATTTTTGTGAAAGGTTATTTGGGCAGGTATTATTGATAGAGAAAAATTGCAACAGAAAAAGTGCGGCAGAAAAAGTGTGGTAGGAAAAATGTGGCAAAAAAAGTGCGGCAGGAAAAGTGCAGAAAAAAAAGTGTGACAAAAAAATCGTGGCAGAAAAATCACGGCAGAAAAAGTATGGCAGAAAAATTACGCCAGAAAAAGTGCAACAGAAAAACCGTGACAGAAAAATCACGACCAAAAAAGTGCGGCAAAAAAATCACAGCAGAAAAATCCCAGTAGCAACATGGTTGGGGTCTATTTATGAGAGATATTGCACATCTTGTTTGAGGATGTTTTGTGAGCTAGGGTTTATCTCTTGAGATGGTATTGGATGTTTAGTATTGCTGCATATATCAGATTTGTTGAGGGATACAGTATGTATTTTGTTGTTGGTATTTGGCATATGGGTATTGGTCTTTTGGTTGTGATGTGTTGTTGAAGTTGTTGGTTTAGCTTGAGGCTACATAACAATGAGTTTGTGGCACATGGTTTGATGTAAGGGTTTATGGTATTTGGTTTATGGATAGCGTGATGAATTTTTAGATAATTTTTTATGGTTGTATTGGTGTATGTCTTTGGTATATGGTTGAGGTACATGTTGAGTACATGGTTGAGACAAGTAGTTGATGAGTTGGCACACACATGAGGTGTATAGTTGATGATGTTGGTACATCTTGATGAGTCATAGTTGATGTGTAGTTGGTGAATGGTTGATGCACTCGTTGATGGTACATATTGAGTTACATGTTGGTGCATGGTTGATGCACTTGTTTATGGTACAGGTTGATTACATGTTTTTTGGACAGGTTATTGTGACAAGTTATTTGTCCAAGTTTGGTGCATGGTTGATGCATTTTTTATGGTACAGGTTGAGGTACATGTTGATGTATAGTACATGTTGGAATAGGTTATCGGTACATTTTTACAATAGTATATCTCACAATGATAATGTAACAATGGTTCCATCATTCTACTTCTACATCGGGGCGGTTGGACGGGGCAAGGACAGGTGGTTGTAGCCACCTTCCAGTTGTAGATGGAAAGCATAGGGGGTTGTAGCCTCCTTCTAGTTGTAGCCAAATAATTGGGGAGTTGGAGCTTCCTTCAAGTTGTATCCTAAGAAACTAGGGGGTTGGAGCCTCCTTCCAATTGCAGCTAGAAAACAAAGGAAGTTGATGCTTCCAACGAATGTAATTCTTAAAGACATATAAGAAAAATCATTATGTGGTTTTCTCTCGCTTTGGGTTTCCACGTAAAACATTGGTGTATTGTGTATGTGTGTGATTTCTCATTTGTTCATTGTTTATTTAATCTACAACTATTGGATGATAATGCTACATTGATAAACACTTGTATTTTATGGTGAAAAATGATTAAATTTCTCTATTATTGATTCACCACCCCTCTCAGTAATCCAACAATTATGGTTTATTCTGAGAATGGAGTACCAATGTTGAATGGTCATAATGGATTTAAGTATGAGATGTGGAGTAGAAGGGAGAAAGTATTTTTACAGGCACAGGGACATTATATTTGGCTATCACTTGTTACAGGACACGATAGTTAAAAAAGGGAAAAGACTACAAACAAGAAGGAATTGAAGAAGAATAACAAAATAGCAATGGATTTCATCTGGGAAGGATTACCTAATCCGATAAGAGAAAATATTGGTAAATGTTCATCAATCAAAGAACTTTAGGATAAGTTACATGACATATATTCTTCACCCATCACAGATTTAGACAATGCCAAAGAAGATGCAGATATAGATCAAGAAGAATTATGTTCACCATGCCAAACAGATTCATAAGATGAAGAGTACATAATCACCAGAGGTATGTTGTTTTGTTTTAATTGTGAAAAATGTGGACATCTTGAAATAGAATTCCATGAAGGAAATGAGATAGAAAAACTAATTGAAAAGGAAGACAATTATGAAGCATAATTGATTAGTGCTTTAGATGAACTAAGAGAAGAAAACTTGTCACTCAAGAAATAATTTATGAAACACAAGGAAAGTGTTCACATTTTTTAAGAAGCCCAACAGGTCATCGAGAACTTAAGAACTCAACTAGAAGAAGCCAGAAAGATTGAAGAAAATATTGAATATCAAAAGAAATATTTGGAAGCCAACATAGAAGTACAGAAGGAAGAAACATAAATGAGAGAGAAGATATTGATAGATCATCTTAAGGAAAGAACTAACGATCTAAACGTGAGACAGAGTTTGGTCAATAAGAGAAAGGACTTGAAGAAGAAATAATCACATTAAAAATTCAGCTTGAACAAGCAAAAAGAACAAAATAAATCATGAAGTCTTAGATAATGAAGAAATAAGAAGAGATTGATAATCTGGAAGAAGAAGTTGTCACATTTAGAATTAAAATCATCAAGCTCAACAAGAATGTTGAAGAGACAGAAACATCCACATTAGTTATAGAGAATGAAGAGAAACACTCTAGGTTGCTGGAAAAGAAGAATGAGGAAAATAGAAAGAGTTATACAGAAGTACTCAAAGGAAGGAATCATGCTCAACCAGAATCTAAGAAAACTATTGAAGATACATCTTCAAGAACACAATCCATATTCAAGCCACAAATAAGCTTCAATCATGACCATGATCAGCCAAGGAAAAAATTCAGAAGGACTATGACACAAAGAAGATCATTCACTCCCAGGTATGAAAAATTCTTTTATGGTCATTGGTTTTATTGTACTAACTTTGGACATAAGGTTGCATATTGCAAAGATTATAGAAGAAATTTTCAAGAAAGAAATTCCCCACGTAACATTGAATGTTACAAATGTCATAACTATGGATACATAGCTAGTGATTGTAGAAGCATGATCGATACTTCCATGAAAGAGAATATTGATATCAGATGTAATAAATTATGGATAAGAAAACATGAATAACAGGTGAAAAAAGACTAGGTCCCAGAGACCGAAAGATTGGCAATAAAACGAGATGAAGAAAATTCTACAGAGAAAAATAAAGATGTCAGATACAGAAAGGTTTGGAAAACAACTGAAAGAAAAGAAGGACAGGTAAATAATTAACATGTTCAAAAGATTGCACTTTCAGGCATTGAAGTGAATATTGAATCCACAGACAGAAAGAAAGAAGTCAGAGCTCAAAGAGATGATGAATATACCAATGAAGAAGATGATGAATACACATCAGAGCATGAATTGTTCTGAGCCATACGACTTAGAGAATCCCAGGTAACATGAATATTAGACAAGGGGAGGCTATGTGATAGCTGTGACAGACCAAAGAACCATCCTTCAAGCAACTTGCATAGTTTGAATAGAAATATCCATCGAAGTCAATTAGCAGAAGTACAATCAGTTGTAGTAGTGAATACTTCATGATATTATAGTGATAAATGGGTCAACATTATGGAAAGTGTGCAATAGAGTCTTAGACAGTATGGACATAGATGGATTCATAATAACACTTATCAGGTTTGGACAAATATATGACAGTGGATGAGAGCATGGATTCATATATTGGTTCATAGAGTGGCTCAGAGACAAAGGGACATTATCATAATGGATGATAATTACATAGGAAATGGATCAAACAATGCTAATGGATTCAAAATTGACAAATTATTTTTGGACACATGCAGTGCATACAATAGTTCACATTCAAAATAGAGTAATTCTTAGACACAACAAAGCCAAAACTTCCTATGAGTTATGGAAAGGAAGAACAACAAATGTGAAGCACTTCAGAGTATTTGGAAGCAAATGCTACATCAAAAGAGAATATGGCAGAATAAGAAAGTTTGACTCTCATGTGGACAAAGGAGTACATTTTGGTTACTCAAGTACAAGGAAAGCATACAAGTGTTACAATCTGAGGTTGAGCAAAGTTGTGGAAATATTCAATGTAACAATTGATGAAACATGTAGACAAGAATTAAAGAAAGAAGAAAATGAATCAATGGAACAAATTTACGAAGAAGAAGCAGATAGTGAAGAAGAAGTATACATCAAACAACCATAAGGATTTAAGTTGGTAGAGAATGTAGATTATGTGTGCAAATTGAAGAAGGCCTTGTATGGTCTAAAACAGGATCCTAAAGCATGGTACTCTAGACTAGATAAATATCTACAGTAGGTAGGGTTCAGAAAAGGAAGTGTAGACAACAACCTCTACATCAAGGTTAACCCATAAATTTGCAAAGGATATGCAGAATGAATTTGAAATGTCATTACTCAGACAATTATCCTTCTTTTTGGGTCTTCAGATATGTCAAAACAACCAAGAAATTTTTATTTCTCAAAGTAAGTATATAAAAAAAAGGATAAAGAGGTTCAGAATGGAAGATTGCAAACCAGTTACCACTCCTATGCAAACCAGTTGCAAGTTCAGCAAAGATGATGATTCAAAGTCTACAAACCAGAGTAATACAGGTCAATGATTGGTATCTTACTATATGTGACAACATCCAGACCTAATGTAATGCAGAAAGTTGGACAAGTGTCACGATTTCAAGCAGTAACAAAGGAATAAAATGTCTTAGCAGGGAAGAGGATTTTAGATATCTCAAAGGAATAAAAGAGTTTGGATTATGGTATCCAAAAGGAAAGGATCTATCACTTATTTCCTACACAGATGAAAATTGGGCAGGTTGCATTGATGACCGATGAAACACCAGTGGAGAAACGTTCTACTTGGGTGAGTGTTTAGTATCTTGGCTAAGAAATAAACAATCATCAGTATCTTTATCTACAGCTGAAGCAGAGTATATTGCAGCAGCAGGATGTTGTACATGGGTTCTATGGATGAAGCAAAATCTGAAAGATATACAGGTTGAGTATGATCAGCCCATTCCAACCTATTGTGATAATACAAGTGCCATCAATATCTCAAAGAAATCAGTGATGCACTCCAAGACTAAGGACATTCCAATCAAGTATCACTTTCTACATGAACAGGGTGTGGAGAAGAACATCAGAGTTGAATATGTGGGCACAAAAGAACAAGTGGCATACATCTTTACAAAATTGCTTCCAAGGGAAGCCTTTGAGTATCTTCACTAGAGACTTGGAGTAATTTCTACTCCAAAATGAATGTTTTTGAATGCTTATATTATATGTCTTATATTTACACGAGGAAGCACCATAAAGAGGACAATTCAGGTTGGGATATTAGTTTCAGAAAGAGTTCAATCAGGGGGAGCAACCCCGGATGCAAAGATACCTTTGCCATTGAAGACAAAGGGGGAGAGATTTATCAGATGCAGAGCACAAAGGCATGGTTCTAGGGGGAGTGATGGTGACATGAAGAGCATGAGTGATATGAATTCAGTATTGCATGACATTAGTTCAGTATTGCATCAGAGTGTTTCCATCAATGCCAAAGGGGGGGATTTTTGATTAATTGTGTTGGTTTTCATTGATGTCAACCCTTACAGAAAATATGGTAGCGAATTCTGGTAGAAAAAAGGTTTGGGTAATGGACCCAAGTTTTTTTGATGGATAATGGTATGAGTTTTAATGTATTTGCAGGAAAAAATATTCTAGATGGATAATATATGTCATGTCATTTTTGGTGGTATGTGGAACATCACATAACTCCTCACGGTTAGAGAGTTATGGCCATGTGAAGTTGGAGAACCCTCATGAGTCATCTAGAAGCCCCAAAAGGTCAAAGTAGTCAAAGTGTTTGCAAAGAAGAAATTATTTAAATAATAAAGTGAAGTGATGAGTGTACTATAAGTCAAAG
>JASDQU010101250.1:234799-308740 GCA_032191745.1 Picea mariana | reverse complement strand
ATGATGATGCTTTGAAAGGTGGAAGGATATGGATTTAGCAAGTAGTATAAGTATAAGTCATAATAAAATTTCCTTAAATTTAATGATATAAATAAATTCAAAGAAGAATTCATACCTTAAAGTATTGTTACCTTTCAGAACCAGATTGAGCTCAGCTGTATGTTGTCAGGTTCTGTTGTATAATGTAAGTATTGTGATAGAATGAGGGGCCTGTAGCAGAACACAAATTCTATTCTTGTCTTGCTTCAAAGATTATGCTGTTATGAGTTTGATGGGTTGTCCTCTGTGCTGGATGTTTATAGAAAACAGAAGAATAGGCTATTCTTCAGAACTGCAAACTAATGAAACTGTCCATGAGTAAAAAAAATGTAAAGTCTTCATCCGAATACTTCCTTTTTGTGCAGGTCTACCTATGTGAAGAAATGTTGTTGATGTCCTTTTTATTTGCAGAAAACATAAACTATTCAAAGGTGCTATCTTTTATTCACTATCCTACCTACCTACCTAAAGAAAAAGAGACATTTCTTTAAGTATAGGCAAATAACCAATGTAGCCACCATCTTAGCAGAATCAATAATGAATTCATGCCCTTTGATAGAGGATATAGATGTATAATTACCAAGGCATGCTGAGCAAGAAACATCGGTCGCTTGATTTCCAAGATTTGTTGAAGAAGAAGAGCATCTGAAGGATGTAGAATAGATTGAACCCAATGTTCAATATGATTATGCATACCAGGTTCTGTTGCTGCTGGAGTTTCTAATTGCTCGTTGTTTTCTGCAGGCTGGCAAAGGTGTTCACACAGAACCACTGAATCAACTGTTTCCTCCTCCATCTCTTGAGCTGCAGAGATCTCTTCAAGTTCCTACAAGATGCACGAAAGCTCCTGCAACAATCTCTTCTTTCGTTCATTTAATCTTGAGTCCATTAGTCAATTTTTGTGGTTTTTTCTTTTGTTGTAGGGGGTTTGCTAAAAAGCTTTGCAAGTCACACCAAATAACCAATTCTGAAAACTAGTTTGCAAACTCACACTTGCTTGAAACGAAATCTGCATACTTGCTAAATGAAATATCCTCCTACTGAGAATGAAAACACACTTGCTCTATGTAAACTGAAAGTAACAAAAACTCTGCTGAAAGGAAATGGCATCTGCTGAAAAGAAAGGCACTCTGTTCTAAAATGAAGATTACTTCTATTGAATCAAATGCACACCCTCTGAATCAAATCTACTTGGCAAAAATTCAGAGCCCACTCTCCAATCCTTTTTAGTACCTCCCCGGCAACGGCGCCAAAATGTTGAGCTGCAGATATACCATGTAAATAAACATTTAATTGTCAACCCGGGAAGGTAGACTTAGAGGAACCAGCACAGGAAATGCAGGGTTGAAGAGGGGGTTTAAAGAATGCCAAACTAATCCCTGAACTATTAAAAGAATCTTGCTGAAAGAAGCTACTGTACTCTACTCTGTTCTACACTCGTTTTCACTACTCTGTACTACTTGGTACTGTTCTGCACTAACTTCATAAAACTATTCTGTATTAATATGTATGTAACAGATCTACTGCGCACTGATGGTTGAAAACAATTAAGTTTCTGCTACTCTTATGCCAAGTGAACTGAACCATTACAACTCATGAACAGGACTGAAATTAAACTGCTAGAAACTAAACACGATTTCTGAGAAAAAGAACTTACAACCATCTTTCTATTATAACTGAAGATGTACTGCAATCCTGGGCAGGGGGCCCTTCCTATCCAAGTTGCATTGATGATTAACCATTAAGCCATTCTTATAGACAATCTTCAGAACTAATAAAAAGACAGAAGACTAAAATAAGAAAAATGTATTCTTGTTCTATTTCATTTACTCAAAAACGATTACATTCCTCCAAGATGTGTTCTCTGTATCAGCTATTCCCCCATCATATCTCAAGCATAGCAGCCTCATATGACGTTTCCGATCTCTCCTCTTTTCTCAAGCATCCTCTCTTATCCTCTCTGTTTGAGATGAGCTCCTATCTAGAATGTAGATCGGTTACATTTTTTCTCCTCCCATCAAGATAAGCAATGTATTAGGAATGGTTACATTACAATAGGATCCAGAGGTTTTGTCCAACCTAATGCAAGAAAACTGGGAACAATTAAAATAGAAAATCAAGCATATTGTTCCATGCTAATGAGCTGTCCACTTTTAGCTGGAGGTTGCAATGTAGAAATCTCATTTTGAGCTCGTTCCTCCTCTGGGCAATCCACCCGGCATGGCTTTGCGCCCAAGAAGTTATAAAACGGTTTTAAGACTATCCCCGGAGGATGAGACACGTTTTACACAGTCAATCATGCCACAATTTTCTTCCTTGCGTTATGCACGAATTTAAATGCTTGATGCCAGCTATTGAGTTCTCAAACAAACAGTTTCCCCCCTGTGTTACACATGCACGAATTTATGAGTGCGTTACACATGCACGGATTTAGGAAGTGGCAGAGGGCGCCAACTATTCTGTCAAGGAAAGGTCCAGCTATAGAGATTCCTCCTCAAATCGCAGAGCACTCTGTTTAGCTTATCTTGGCATTTTGTATATTGCCCAATAACCCAAGTAACTGAAGTAAATGATGACCTTAACAATTTGCACATCTTGAATAATATTTCTGAAAGCATTCCCAAATAAAACACAAACATACCCTGGTCCTCCACTAGCACTACCGGGGATAACAATAACCCCATGTCTTTTTGCAAACCATTTAACAACTTCAACATCATCAGAAGCACCAGTTGGTAACTTTGCTCCAGAGATAAATTACTCCTTGTCTACCCTTTACAGCATTTGCACCAAGAGGTGACAGTGCATCCACATTATATCTTTGTTTTTAAACCCTTTCCCTTCACCCATTCAGGGACAAGCTCCAGTGAATGCAGAGCAAGCTTTTGTCCAATGATTGAAGCACATATTGGGATATTATCTTGTGTTTTGAGCGGTTGTGCTCCAAGGCCCATATATGTGTAACAGAATATGAATAGCACAAAAAGAATTCCATTTTCTTAACAAAAGACTTCAGGAGAGTAAACAATATCTTCAAGAACCAGCAAAAAAATGTTATAAATCTGGAGCCCAACAATACTTTTTATAATAATAAGAAATAGAAAAAAAAAACATCACAGTAGCTCCTTCAAAGATATCACTTGTTACATGCCTAAAACAAGAGTCAAATTAAGAAGTACAATAATATGAAAATTAGAACAACACTCTTCTAGTGTTGTGATCAATCATTCCTCCATGGTAACTTGGAGTCAAAACAAGAAGTATCTTCTAGAGGAGATGTTAGTTATATCTAGTAAGCAGTTACGGCAAGAATTTATATCAATAGTGCTCACATGCTACCGAGTATTCATCATATCTAATAGTGATAGAACTTTTAAGAGATTGTTGTCACAACTATTTACTTGTAGTGTAGTAGTTATCAAACTTGATATGTGTAAATTTGAGAATTATCAATTTAATCAATCAAGCTTGGAACCTGGAGTCTTGTCTTCAAGAATGAGTGTTGTTTCTTTTCTTCTGAGTCTCCTTCACTCAATATGACAAGTATTTTCTTTGGCCTATCCTCTGTACTAAGACAATATTCTTTCTTGATATAAATCTAAGTTGGGGAATGCAAGTAAACTCGAAAATCCCAACCTTAGTCAACCTAATACTTTGACTTTAATTTTGACCAATGATTAGTATGATAGTCATAAATTCAACATATCAAAATACAACTAGATGTTACAATACATATTCTTCACCCGAGTCTTCTTCTTGTACTTTTCTTTGGCCTCACCTTCATCAGGTTCTGGGACTTCTTCTTTTACAAAATCTTCCAGATCATTCTCTTCTAGAATGAGTATTACTCTATACTTCCATGATCGGAAGTTGTCAGTGCATTCAATCTTCTCATCAAGCTTGGTACTGGGTGCCATCCTATGCTTTAACAATACAATAAGGATATAAAACTTTTCAAAAAAAGGTTTTGAGATTACTAGAGAGTGTTATGACAATCTGACCAGTTCCAACTTCAATTCTATAGTTGCCAAGAGTAGGGTTTATGAGGAAATCCTTATTTTTCAAAATTTGAATTTTGGAATTATGCTCCGAGGGATATGTGCACCCTCTTAGGGCGAGTTTCTGAGGGAGATGTATGCCCTCTTAAGGTGATTTTCTGAGTGGTATCACTTTTCCCAATGTCCTTCAGCAATGGGGATGATGTCATCTTCTAGGGTTTATGCAGTTGCAATAGCAATTGCAGTTTACAAAAATTCATCAAACTGAGAATCTAACCATAGGGAGAGGTGCACTAGGGTTAGGGGAGTCTTCCTATGCTCTTAGATTCTCCAACAAGTTATTTTGTTCTATGAAAATTCCTTATTTCATGCTTGCTCTGATACCATGTTGAATTTTCATCTCAAGCAGTTAACTAGATTAGTTTTCTTTTACTTTTAAATAATTAGTATAATAACTACATATAAAGGATCATTGAAAGAATAATATCCACAACATACACAAGAATTACCCTGGGAAAACCCTCTAGGGGAAAAACCCAACAAACTTTCTTAATATAGATTTAACAACCAAGAAAAATGCCTCTCTCCAAGAGAGAACTAACAAAGTAGAATATCCTTCTCAAACCCTTGACTAGGGAAGAATAGCACACCACATAAACAAGATATACCCAAGAGATAAACCAAGATCTTCCACAACATCACCTTCTAGTTGTAGTAGCATCTCCCTCTGAGACTTGTGCACTTCTCTTCTTGACTTGAGAGCTTGTGTTTGTGTGTGTTCAAATGAGGTGCTAGCCTCCCTTATAAATAGTAGTTTGGCCAGCCTAAAATTACTTTTTGGTTGACCTGTCACTTTATCCTTTTATTTTACATTTTACTTGTCAAGGCACAATAGGGTCAACTTTTACAAAGGCACAATAGTGTCATCTTAAAAAATATAATATAACAATATAATTGAAGGTTTTTTCTTAGTCAAATATAAAAATAATATCTTACGAAGCTACTCAAACTTCAACAGAAGGCCATGTACCTCATTTCATGGGAATAAGGGGCCATTAGGCTCATAGGTTCCTTAGAAAAAACATCATGCGATAAAATCTCACCCTGGGATCTTGAGAGCATCAAAACTCCTCTCTAAAAAAAGTGAGGGACCCATAAAATAACTAATTAATTAATTAATGTTGCTTTCCAAGGTAGAGTGTTTGTGGGATATGAATTTACTTTTTAGTGCACCTTATTGTCTTCAACTTGGAAAAGCATGCAAACCAAGGTAGAGCGTATGTGGGTTATGAATTTCCTTTTTAGTGCCCTGTATTGTCCTCAATTTGGAAACACATGCAAAATTACTGGATAATAAAGGGCTTGCAAAAATATTCTTTCAAAACAAAAGGAGGAAAAGGATGTGGCCAACCCTCAACATAGGCACCCATAAATGAGACAATACAAGCCCATGTATGTCATAAAACCCCATACCTAGAATTCTAACCCCATCCACCTCACATTCACTACATAACCTAGAAATGATTCTCCTTGGAAACATCCCCTACTTGAGGAATTGGTTCACACAATAGGGTATATGGCACCACTCCCATATCTAAATTTGGAAAATTGTATAAAGTCTTTGAGAATTTGTTTATTTTGAAAAGGGGGGATTTGATGCACATGTTTCAGTGGTTATTTTATTAGATATGGATTACTTGAGATGATAGTGTGACGTGCGGACCCTTGGCGGGTGAATTTGTTTTTCTTTGCAGGTCCTTGATAGGTGGAATTCTTTTCATGGAGCACAAGGTCACTTGGACCTTCAGTTGGGTCATGAAGCCCACAAGTTGGATGATGCATCCCCTCTCTTTGGACACCTGAGAGAGGGAACATTTCCTTTGGAGGTATTTAAAGACCAATAGGAGATCACACTCCAACTTCTTGCACCCAAATGTTGGCCTTTGGAGGCCTAAAACGTTACCCTTGATGCCCTAGACGTCACATGGGCTAGAGTTTTGATGGGGTTTTCATGGTTCATGGTGGTGTATCTTGGTTTGATGGAGAGAGAGAGACACTTAGCACATGCTAGAGCACTTGGTGGCATTATTAGTGGCCTTTGGAGGCCCCACGTCCTTCATCAAAGGCTCAACTTCTCTTCTAGAGGCCCTATGCCACCCATTTAGTGCATGACGTCACCCCTAAAAGGGCATTTTCTTTTTGTAATTTTTGAATTTAATGTTGTAAAGGAAAATGGGGTAGGTCAACCTCCCTAATTTGATGTTGAAATTTTGAATTGTGGAAAAATGGGTTTTAGGTGACCTATAAAAAGAGGTCACCTCATTGTCATTTTGAACATAACTCACTTGAGAATTACATATTACTTGGCTGAAATTTTTGTCCCACTTGGGCAAGGCTCACTATCTCTATTTGATGTTTTTAGGATGCTTCTACTTGTCCTTTGGAGGAATAAGCTAGGTGTTATCTCTTGGATTCTTGTTGTTAGTTATTTTTGTGGAATATGCTTGATAAGGAAGGGTTTCTTCATGCTTTTTCTTGGAATTGGTAAGGAATTTATACATTACTTATGTTTTTCTTCTTGTTTCAAGCTAAATATGTCTAAACCCTTGGAAGAGTATAAAGGCATACACCCTCCATCAATTCTACTTTGTCATCATTGAATAAGCTACTTTGAAAAGGTTTCTAGGAAGAGTAAAAAGGCTTACACCCTCCTATATGTACCTTGCTAGTTTGGTTTTCTAGGGAGTAAAAAGGATTACACTGCTAGAGAAGTAACACAACTCACTCTTACACAAGAGACTCCATTAACCCAATTGATAAAGGAACTAATCTACTTGAATTGGAGATATAAAATCATTGCATTGGTATGCATGAATTTTTGAGGTATTGCAATTGTTCAAGTTGGATTTGATTCTATATGCTATAAGATTTCTTGTTCCCTAGGGGTGTCTTGATTAGACTATAAATTCTCTTTGTTGTTAAAAATTAATGCTACAACCATTAAGGTTGCAGAAAACTCATCTTCTTTCAATCTCTGTTCACTAATCTACCATTGAAATTCATTTTTAAACCTTGGTTAATGATCTATTGGTTGTTGGTTAATTGTTCAATGGTTGTTGATTTATGTGGCTAGATCTTGTTGTTGTAGCAATTTTTTGCTACAGACACTTGAATGTTATAATAAAATTTTGATAACACCTAATAAAAAACCCTTAAAGCCACCAAAGTCCTACTCTAATCATTGGAAGTTTGACTAGTTATTGTTATCTTCATTTCTGATATCTTGTACTAGATTTTGGATGGTTAAATTCATAGGTATTGTTATAATTTATTGTTGATATATATATATATATATATATATATATATATATATATATATATATATATATATATATTTCCATATTGCTGCAATTTGGGACAACAAGGTTTCTTGCTTGATACCCTTTGTTTTAAGGCTTGTAAATCTATCATTTGGCATGTTCTAGGAAGGGATAACATTGTTTTTCAAGTACTCTATACGTGAAATCCATTCTCCATTTACAAGACTCACTCTCAAGACTTACTCCACCTCTAATATTGACTCATATAGGTATTCATATATCATTCTTTCCCCCCATTTGGTGATTTCATCATCACTAAAAGGAGAGGAGTGTCTATAAGAGGTGACAATGGGTAGGTAATCCCATATTTGTCCCACTTTCGTGGATTGGGTTAGGCTTTTCCCAAGCTACAGATTGTGCGATAACACTTTTCATCCCTGATCTTTATTAAATCTTATTCAAAATAGATGACCTCTTTGAAGATGTCTTCTTGGGGTCTCTCTTCATGTACTATGGTATGTAATAGATCCACATACTTTATATGTTCTTATATTATATTATTGGGGTCATATGGTTTGTGTTTGTCTATGCATAGAAGTAGCTCCTCCAAAGCTTCAACTTCCTTTCTTGCATGTGTTAAATTGGTTAGGATTTGTGTTCCTATAGTCACAGTGAATTTCATCCAGTATCACTTATGATTGACATTTAGCATAGTTGTGATCCCCGCTTCTACCATTTGATATGATACTTCTTGGATAAGTATCTTCTCATGTATAAATTTGGGTAAAAGGTGAGGGGTGCCAAAGCTTCCAAATATTTGTATATAAGTGTAGTGCTTTCCAACAAACTAGTCCCCAATTTCCTTTATGGTTTGTGTGGATTCAGCCGATATTATCAAATCATTTTGTTTGTAAATGAGGGCATACAAAGGTATCAATAAATGCTCACAAATTTCATATAGGTGTTCCCTATAACTATACTTCCATAGTTGGAAGTAGGAAATAGGATAGGTTTCCATTCCCATCCCATCCCTAGAAAATGAACTTTTGCACATACAACATCAATTAAATATGAAGACATATCAAAACCTGGCGGTTTGAGAGAAGAAGCCTTCTTCATTGTCTCTAATATGTTGATTGACAAAATTTGTGCCCAGTTGAAGATGTGTCCCTCTTCTACCACATATTAGACCATAGGGGTCCGTTCTCTTTTAAAATGGATGTTTTTCTCCTCCCCATACAGTCTGCAAATCAGGGGAAACACGAGATTGTAGGGTTCTTTCCTATGGTGTGTGAGAAACACTTTGTTTCCTTTGGGTGAGTGAGTTGTCCCTTCTTGCCACAATTCTTTAATTGCCTCTTGTTAATCTTTATGTTCCTCATTGAACTTATCCATCAATATTGTTAGAAATAAAGGGATGTGCTTGTTTTTCCATAGAAAATATAGAATTATTGTCACCCAACCATAGGCACAAAGGCCACCCCTAATAACCTTAAACTTAACAGAAATAATAATTCTGGTAGCAGAATAATAGCCAACCAATTGCTAGTGCATATTTCTTCAAGGGTAGCACACCAAGAAAGAATAACCAAAAACAAAGAAGAAATTCCAAACCATAACCAAGATTCCAGTTGCAACAGTTGCAACTGCATCCCTCTCCAAACTTGTGCACCATTAGTCCTTATGCAGTTGTGAGAGTGAGAGTGATGAATGAGCTCTAGAACCCTCTTATTTATAGTCCTCCAAGTGACCTAACTAGGTCGAGTTCTCTTCCTGGAGACTAATAACTCAATATTAATTATTCTCTTGAGCCGATTTGTCTTCTAGGGTTATTATCCAAAGTTTTAGAGTTTCTCTTGCTTCCCAAAATATTCTAGTCTCATCAAAGGTTACACGTAGAGGTTAATACCTCCCACATATACCATAATATCAACACTCCCTCTTATCTAGGGAGGTATTAAAGTTAATGGTCTTGAGAACAAACAAACCATTCAACTAGTAGCATCATCATAGCCACACAAACTATCTCATGATCATGCATATCAAGTCACAAGCAACATCATCACTATTAGTATCATCTGATAACATCAACTACATCATCTCTCAAATACATACTCCATCTGAGTAATCAAGCATGATGTTGAATAAGTGACTCACTCCATAGAGTGATATAAGAACCATTCTTCTAATCCAGACATATGTCCTAGAAGAATAATTGTTCCAATAGATGCTGGAAGCCACTCCATGGGCTACAAGGACTATTCTTCTAATATGGACATACGTCCTAGAAGAATGACTAGCTTGGACCATTTTCCCTCTAGCCACTACTGTGAACTCAGGGAAAATGCATGTCATGTACCAATCTCTCCACTCTGGTCACTACTGTGAACTGAGGGAGACAAACCATTCTTCTAATCTGGACAGATGTCCTAGAAGAATAGTTTTCCATGGTACATCAACAATCTATCAACGTGGACCATTCTCCATAGGGAGAATGTATGTCCACCGGTAATCAGTCCTATCTGGACCATTCTCTTCCTGGAGAATGTATGTCCATCAGCATATTGACTATCCATCTAGATAGAAATAATCTCCAACACTAGTGATAGTCTCCATGGAAATCAGAACAATTCCATCCAATCGAACACCGCTGTGTCTATCCATAGTAGTACAAAACTACTATCCAGTGGTACACAAACACACTTAGTAGCACACGACTACTAACCAGTGAAACATAGTCACAACCAATGGAACACATCCACCACAGTAGCATACAAATATTGTCCAAAGATATACAGTCTCCACATCAATCATATCATCTGATATCAACCCGCATAACAATATTATGATACAAATTGATTCATCTGGGCCATTCTTCCACTTACATCTATGAAATATGGAAGAGCATCTTCCCTCATAAAGTAAAACAATATCCATGGGCTATTTGGAATATTCTTCCCAAGCATAGAAGAATAATTGTCCCTGATTTATGAGCCTGGACCATTCACCTAACTAGGCCATTCCTTTGGCACTAAACATAGTGCAATCTGGAGAGAATAAGTCTTCCTTAGGGAATGACTATCCCTGATTGTTGAACCTAGACCATTCACCTAACTAGGCCATTCCCCAGGTACTAAATATAGTGCAACCTAGAGAGAATGATTATGCCCTAGGGAATGACTGTCTGTACCATTTCCTATGGAAATGGTTGTCCTGCACCAACCTTCAAAACGAACCATTCTTTGAAACTTCTTACAATTGTAAAATTCAAAAGAATGACTTCCCAGTCAGGCAGACCATTCTACTTGACCACTACTCAAAGTGACTACTAGGAAGAATGATTTTCCTATACCATTCCCCCACACTGGACACCAGGGGAATCATTGTCTATGTTACATAAACAATCTATCAGACCATTTTCATTACAAAAATGATTGTCCGATATGGACCATTTTCCAAACTGGAAAATTCCCGTCCATCAGAAATCTTGGGCCACTTTCCAGACTGGAAAGTGACTTCCCAACCTGGACCATTTTTTGAACTAGAAAATGAATTCCCATAAATCAATAACATATCAGTGCTCCCTCCCAACCTGGGAGTAATCTCTTCCTTTTTCAATAAGGAATTCATCTCGACGAGCCCCATCTTGTCCCTTAAGTACATAATATTTTCATCTTGGACAGAGGCTTTACCAAAATATCTTTTGTCTTCTCATCTGTGGAGATATATTAGAGAACCACTTCTCCCTTTTGTACTTTATCATGAAGAATATAATTCTTGATCTCAATTTGATTCGACATGTCATGGAACACTGGGTTCTTTGAAAGATTCACATAGTTCTGGTCATCACAATATATCACAGTCGAATTTATCACCTGATCAAATAGTACAGAAACCAACTTACGGAGCCACACTGCTTTTGTACAAGAATCACAAATTGTAATATACTCTGCTTCTGTAGTGTTGAGTGCAACAGAATTATGTTTCATGCTAGCCCATAACATCATGGAAAATATCAAACTAAAACATATCCAAGTAGCACTTTTTCTGACATCTGCACTCCCTACCTAATCTAAATCGATAAATACATGCAGTTGTATATCATAATTGAAACATCCCAAAAGAAAGATATCTGGTTGAGTATTCTCCAAATACATTAACGATCCAATCAATTTTCGATATAGAGATGGTTCTATTGGATCATAGTCTCTCAACTTCTTTAGATATGTCATCATGGGAGTTTTCCATGGATTTTCAATCCATCATCCGTATTTTTGAAGAACCATTTCAATATACTTCCTCTATCATAGGAATTTTTCACCATGCTTATGTTGTACATGAGAGGCTCTGCACCAAGTTCGCTTGAATCCATACAAGGTCTTCTTCCATCTGCATACAAGGGTCTCTTTCTGGTATACCTCAAAACCTTGAGGTTTCTTTACATATGCTTCTTCTTCAATTACTCTATTGAGAAGAACAATCTTTACATTCATCTGATGTAAAATCCAACCCATGGATAGTGCAGGAGATATAATGGCTCAGGTAGAGGTATATCTGGTTACTAGAACAAGCTGTCATCATAGTCTTCTCCCTCCTACTGAGAGAACCCTCTATCCCTAAGTCTTTCCTTGTATCTATAAATTCTTAATTTCTCACATACATTGTTCTTCATTGCGGCTTCTTTCCATTCCTTCTTCTTGAATGCTTCTAGTGGTTTCAAAGTGGTTCAATTGGTTGTTCCAACTTTTCTTTATTTCTTGGAATCTTCATGTTCTTCTTCATGTTTATCTTCAATGTTGGAGTCCATGGAATCTTCTTCAAATTACATGCCCATCTTTCTTGAAGGCTCCAACCTTATGCCATAGGAACATAAAAGTAGATGGACAACCAAGGATATTCAAGGCTTATTTTCGAAGAAGACTTCTTCTAGAGTAAAACTGAACACGTGCTACTTATCATGGCTGCTACTTCCAATGAAGAACATGGACAAATACTTCATGGTTTTCACAGATTATTCAATCGATAATATCATTGGGGATTATCTCCCTCCTAATCCAAGCTTCATGCCTAAATGAGCAATATGCATGCTCTTCTTTTGGAATTATGTGATCAACTCCTTCCATATGAGAGAGTCCATGCTTTCGTCTATTGCATCTCTCTTTGATTTCTACAAAGTGTCATAATCTTGTTCTAATTTCCTTTTGATTTCTAACTTCCTTAGAGTCTGACTCCTCTAAGTCCCTTTAAGTTTGTTTCTATTTGTTCTGATTGCTTCCCATTTGGCAGTTGTGTCAACCTTATAAAATTCTTGTATGACAGCTTCTGCAAGGATTGTTCATCACAAGGGTACCTTCCCAAAACAAGAACAACAAGAGAAAACAAGAAATATCTATCTAGAGAAGATGTTAGTATATCTTTTGAACAAGTACAATAAGCATTTATATCATTAGTATTCATATGCATTCAAGTATTTATTGCACCTATAAAAACAGAATCTTTCAAAGACTGCTTTCACAATTTGTAATGTAGTAACTATCACCTTTGATATACACAAATTTGAAGCTTAACAATTTAATATAACTTGGAACCTGAAGCCTTAACTGTTATGGAGGATGCACTTGTTCTTATGAATGCACTGAATCCAAGATTACAACTTGTACAATATCTCTAGTACTTTCCCTGCAAACACACTCATGTTTTTCTAGATGATATAACATATACAAGTGCATACCTTTGAAACCTTGTAGCATCATTCAACTTGTCTTCCAATATGAAACTAGATGCCATCTTGACCAAAAGAGATTAGAAACTCAATCAGAAGATTCAATGATTAGAACAAGCTAGAAACTCTAAAATTTCAACTTCACCACAAAATCAATTTGACCATAGGTCAACCTTTGAATTTGAATTTGACCAATCAAACTTTGACTTTGACTTTGACCAAAAATTCAAACCTCATTTGTTTTCTAGATGAGGGTACCAAGAGGTGCGCTAGGCTAGGGCATACTAGAATCTCAAGGAATTAGGTCAAATGCTTCATCAGAAGTGCCCGAACACAAGGGTTATGTTTTGTTGCAACTGCATAATCAGAAAACCTGGATGCAGTTGTAATTAGTGCCACAACGAGCTTAAAATAACTTCCCATTATATCTTCCAGTGGTTAGGCTATCTGAAGATAGTGTGGGCCCATAAAATATTAGAAATAAAGGGATGTGTTCATTTTTTCATAGACAATATAGAAATATTTTCACCCAACCATAGGCACAAAGGCCACCCCCGAGTGCCTTAGCCTTAACAAACAGAATAATTTTGGTATCAGACTGTAAGGTAGCTAGAGAGGTAGTGGGGGGGGCCAGAGGGCCCATAGTGATAATAGTGGAGGCCATTCAATGTAAGGTGGACTATGTCCATTATATTATTAAATAAGGCCCACTATGGTAGTTAGATATAATAAATGTAAGAGGACTTCTTAGAAGGTTCTACTTCTAGAAGATTCCTCCTCTAGAGTGTTCTTAAGTGATGGTAGCACTATATAAAGGGGTTCAAGCAATGTAATGGGACATGAAGAAAATTATTGTATTTGGAGTGGTAGCTCAATAGGACGATGCCCCCTCGAAGAGGCAAGTGAACAGAAGATGATCCATTCCATAATAGGATCCACTGTATGGTGTTTCCCTACCTCAAGGGTTTCTATAATAAAGTTTTGGTTTTCTATATTGTTCTTTGAATCTTTGTGGTATTTCTGTATGCAAGTATTTTGTTCTTAACACGGACCAATAGCTAACCAATGGCTAATGCACCTTTATCCAAGGGTAGCGCACCAAGAAAGAATAACCAGAAACCAAGAAGAAATTCCAAACCATAACTAAGATGTCAGTTGCAACATCGTCAGTTGTAGCAGGGACAGCTGCATCCCTCTCCAAACTTACACAGCACTAGTCCTTATGCAATTGTGAGAGTGAGAGTGAAAAATGATCTCTAACGCCCTCTTATTTATAGTCCTCCAAGTGACCTAACTCAGTCGACTTCTCTTCCTGGAGACTAATAACTCAATATTAATTATTCTCTTGAGCCGACTTATCTTCTAGAGTTATCATCCAACGTTTTTGGGTTTCTCTTGCTTCCCGAAATATTTTAGTCTCGTCAAAGGTTACACGTAGAGGTTAATACCTCCCGAAGATACCATGATATAAAAAAATACAACATTGAGAGCTGAAATGGGTGTTGGTATCTTGTATCAAAGATTGATTTCTTCAGTATTTAGAGGCCTGGTAGGTTGTTTATTTCATCTAGTATTGCACATGCATTCTTGTCCAAATGAGAAAACACCCATTTCTCCGCATTTGTATACAAAATCAGAAATAGTCTGAATGTTATATCATATAATACATTTTTCTAGATATTTTGATATACATTAATGTCTTCATCCTCAGGCGGAAAAATTCCCTTTTGGAACATTTCCTACATTTCACTTTGTTAGCACTAAGAGTCACACTCAAACTGCCATGAGTGCAAGCCCAATACCCATAAGAATTTATAGATAATTGTTTATATCAAGTTAACATATGGATGAGGAAAAGGTGCCAATCACAAAAGGCAATCCCAAAGTATAGACCAACAAGTAAGGATTTAGAAACAAAGAGTCTTAAATCTGGTTTACACATAAGGAAAAAAATATATATTATATGACAATATCAAAATTGGAGTTCTCTCCCCTACCATCGAACCTGCAAAATTAAAATTGGGTGGATTAAAATTCAAATTAAATCAATTTAAAATAGGGTGTATCAACAAGAAAGAACAAGAAGAAGGACAATAATATTATTGTAGATCAGTGATCTACCACTGGTCATAGAGTCAAAACACTCTGCAGATTGAAGGAAATCAAGCTAAATATCATGTTAAGAGTTTATATAATGATGATTAGAAGAAAGGAAAGTGAAAAATCAGAAGAATATCTACTAAACAGTGATCCTATTTGCATAATAGATTAAAAAGACGCTTGAATAGAAACAATGATTAGCATGTCATCTAAAATAGATCCTTTGTCCCTCAGGGATTCATTAATCAAAGGAAGTCTTTGATCCTCAAAACCTGCAATATATTCAATCAAGAAGATAACAAAAGAATGGAAAACAAATATGACAAGCTGATAAAAAACTCTCATGAATCTTTAATGGCATAAATGCTCATTACAACAGGCTCTCAGGCTTACAAATGAGCAGCTAAACTTCTTCTCCTCCATTTAGGAGTCTTGTTACAAAATATTCCAACAAAATCCTAACAAATTCGTATTTTTGGGGGATTTTGTCTACGATGGTAAATGCTTTTTGAAATAGGACATCTTGATTGATTTGGATATGGAAAAAATATCCCTCATGTATAACTAACTCCTAGGAGACCATTCAAACCTTCCTTTACATTTGGCAACCTCCAAACAAGGTGAATATCCAACAATTATGCAAAACAGAGAGTTTGCAGCGCTAGTTTGCAGCACCAGTTTGTAGTGCACTAGTGTTTTAATTATATCTCTCTAATTACAAATTGGGTTAGGATGACATTTTGACAATGATTCAATGCCATTATCATCCTCATCCAAAAACAATTTCAGAAAAACCCACATCACCATTTTGGATTTATGATCAAATGTTTAGAAGTAGCTTCTACAGGAAATGAGTTCACAATGCCTTTGTCTGCCAGTTTGCAGTGCCAAAAGGAAAAAAACATCCAAAACCACTTTATCGACCTTCAAACATGATGAAAACCCTCATGGAGTACCTAATGGTCCTGATTTTGATGCTTGTATCTTTGAAATTTCCTGAGGGTGTCTACAAGTAGTCGAACCTCCAACTCTTCTCTTTAACTAGTTCGCATCGCCATTTCACAACGCCAATGATAAAACATCAAAAACCCTTCTCTCAACCTATAAAATGGTATGAAAAAACTAATTTAGTACTTGGTAACCCTGGGCTTGATGCTGATGTATGTGAATGTGAACATATATGTTTGCAAGCTGACCAACCCCCAATGCTCCTCTTCAACCAGTTCGCAGCACCAGTTCCCAACGCCAAATTCAAAATCAATGGCGCACTTCAAGGAGACTATTGGACTACAATTCTATGTGCTAACACACTCCATTTCATGTAGTTGTTCAAATCATCACAGTATTTAGTGTTTGCGAGCAACATAGTTTCATGGGTCTTCATTTGTACATGTGGATTTTCAATAGCTCCTCAGATTCTTTTTCCTATAGATTTCAGGACCTGAGGATTTGACATTCTGCGAGATGAGAAAGAATGTGAGTAACAAAATATAAAAGCAGGTATCGCTACAACGAACTATTGGGTTGTGCAAAAAATTTCTTAGTTTTGCTTACAACTTAATATCTCGAGTAGTCTTTCACAGTGACCTTCAAATGAGTGATAATCAATAAGTATTAGAGTTTTAATTAGGTCAAAATTCGCTTTGCAGTTTCACGCACTTCGCATTGATTTTTCAAACGGGTCAATTCCATGACATAAAATGACTATACATCGCCATTAATGAGCTTCAAGAATACTCCATCGGGACAAAGTTATTTGGAAAGGTGAAGCTTGAGAAGATTTTCCTTCAGAAAGGATTTCTCTCGATATTCCTATTAAGAACTTTGGTTTTCAGAAACAAGGATTTTCAGAAAAATGAGGCGTCGGGAAAATCTTAGGATACGTTAAAGTTTCAAGAAGGAAATTATTCGATGGGTGCTTTAGGATGACATGATATCGGGAAGATAGGTTTTCAGAAAAGAATCTCTTGAGAAAATTCCTTCGGGGAACAATTTGATGTATTACTAATTATTTTCCCGATGGGGATTCCCCGAGAGAAAATTCTATACCTCGAAAAATGTGTTTCTTGAAAGAAGGCATTATACACAAAACGATTTAATATTTATTTTATCTTTAATCCATCCAATGAATCACGGTATTTTAGGATATTATGACCAAATTATTGTGATCAGATAATTAATAGCTTAACCTTGTGATTTGGACCCTGAATTACTCGCATTAGTATCTGTGGCCCAATCCTCACTTGACATGGGTTATGGAACTGAGGTTTTACGTTGAGATAGGTCGCGTATTATTGGGAAAAGTATAATGGGAATTTTCCTTTCGGGAAATAAGAGTGTACAAGGTAAATGGTTTCTCCTGATGGGAGAAAAGTTGATAACGAAGAATTCAAAGATTCTCGACCTTCAAACTTTAGGATATAACAAGGCTCCAAACCTTACACGTTATGACTATTTCCCAATAGAGAAAACTTGATGTCCTCTATTGGGAAATAGTCATAACAAGGCTCCAAGCCCTCAACACTCACCTGTGACTCGTCCCGAGTCACTCTGGTTTGGGTATTTTTACTTCAAAATCCTCGATCTTGGCTCAAGCTGCTTCGACCTGTTTCTGTGCCAGGGACTCCTGCTCAGTGAACTCTTGGATGACTGCTTTGTTGACAGGTCCCTCTAAACGTTGTTCAACTGCAGCGACTACTTGTTCCAACTTTGTGCCTCGGCCTTCAATCTCCTCAAACAGTTGGCAAGCTTCATCTTGGATTGGTTGGAGCCTTTGAGTCACTTTCATGACTTTTCTTTGAATGGTGTGGATCTGCTGTTGAGAAGTGAGTTGTTCTTGGGATCGCTTCATCCTTTCAATTGCTGATAGGAGATTCAATTGCGCCTGTACTGTTTCTTCTTGCTACTTTTCCCCCTGAAGCTGTGAATCTAGTGCCTTCAGCTTAGTATCGTTAGTGAGTCGCTCATAATTATGTGCGCTGCGAGCACTTAGTTGTTTGCATTCCAGAGTGAATGCTCTGATCCTCTCAACTGCGCTTTAGGCAGTGGCTTCTCTTTGATATCGCATGTCCTGCAAGGTACTTGGCACTATTCATAGCTCAAGGTATGCAATTCTTTGTTGAAGCTGTTGGATAGCTTTCGCAAGCTGCTCTACTTGGTGTTCCACTGGGTTTTCCTCATTTTACTCTAAGCCTGTCACACAACGAAGTGCTTTGCTGATTTATTCTTTTACTCCAACCTGCTCTGTGAGCAACTGCTCTTTATCTCGATGGATCTGTGCTTTCTCTTATTCAAACTTAGTTTGGAGGGAATCCTTCTCTTGCTACGCAACTCGACGTTGCTCTATGACTACTTTCTGTACTTACTTTAGGGTCTTTGTGGCCTATTCGGTTTCTTCCTGTGCATGATGAAGGTGAGCTTTGGTCACATCAGCTAGTCTGTGGATTTGGGTAGGCTCATCTCCCAACTTAGGTGCTTTTGATGGTGGGGGCGTAAGGGATACTGTGTGACTGGATTGAATGGCCCATTGTACCTCTCTGAGTTCAACCTCGATTCTATCATACATATCCTCCTTCTTGGATTCATGTTTCTGCAAGATGTCCCGCGAGGCATCTGCCTCAGCTACGATGATAAAGTCAAAGTCATCCACAGTGAGCACAGTCTGTATCTTAGTCAAGGTGGATCTGGATTTCTTTTGGGAAGTGGGTTTCATGGGAGAAACCTTCCTTTTCTTCAAGGGATCAACCTCATCAGTAGGGTCCCTAGGCAGTGTCACTTCACCTTACTTCTGCTGGTCCTCCTTGCCATTTTTCTCTTCTACTTCATCATCACCCCCTCATCCAGATGATACTGAAGAAGTTCCTTTTGATGCGCTGCTCAAGTTCTAGAACTCTTCAATCTTCTTCCTTCTTCTAGGTCCACGATGATCCTTTGCTTCATGAGTGGTCTCAGGGCTGCTTATTAGTTCAGGGTCTGACATTTCTGGGGGGTTTGCAGGGATGAGGAGTTCTGCTGACTAGTCTTTGGTGATCTCTTCAAGGTCCTCCTATGTGAGCTTGTAGTATGATTGTGTTGGCACAGGGGCATACCCAAGGTTCAATGCTACAACAATGCACCGAAAAAACCCTAACTACTGGCCCTTTTGGAAACACCTGCGAAGCAGATGAAGTCTCACCCGAGGTAGATGCAGGGGTGGTTGTAGGATTCAAATGTCTGCAACCTTAGCTGGGACACAGATCTATTATTCTAAAACTTAACAGAGCACTTAGCACTGAAAACTCATCAATATTTGACCACTATCTACTTTGAAGATAAAACAGAGCATCGCATCATTCATTCAGATCTGATGTATCTAAGAACTTATCACAAAGAAGTAGATTAGATCTAGTAGATTGAAGCACTAGGCACATTCACATAGTTCATATCTAACATGCATATACATCGTTAGCACAAAGCATAAACAAAACTATCTATCTATATCAAAGCACTTAGCAAGTAAATACATAAACACATCAACACATTGCAAAAAGCATAAAAACACAACATGTACATGGTTCACCCCCACCTTGGGGCTACGTCCACCAACTCTTCTTCTTTATTATCTCCAGTCAAGCCTCTTACAGGCACATAGCATCAAAATCCTACTCCATAGAATATAGGATATCTACGCGCACTCTGCCAGATCCTCCTTCTTCGAGTTAGGGTACAACACCAAGCCTTCTTACAATTACTTGCACATAGATCTGCAAGTATCACACAATATGCACAAAGCATATACAATCCATACTTAGCACTTAGCCCAATATCACACAGATATGCCTATATGCCTCTCCTTACATTGCCTAGACATCTATTTATACTTTACAAAATAGGCCTAAACATGGATAAACCCATGGGCCGACATCTCCATACTCGTTACATAATCCCAAATCCCAAAAAGGACCCAAAAAGGGGCCAAGATCCCATGATCTCTACTTCGTCTTGCGCTCCTCCTTCGACCGGCTGCCAAAGTCCCAAAATAGTTCAAACTTGACCAAGGATCTCCCAAAACTTGGTCAAGGGCCAACAAATTGAAGCTCTTCTTTGTGCTCATCTATGGGCACGTTTATATAAATGAAGTGTCAATTTGCATGGAACTTCATGAGGGGTTGGAACCGATGCAGGGTGTTCAGCGTCATGAGAGGGACAACTTCGATAGCCCTCTTCATTTGGAGATAATAGGTATGAAATACCACGTTCAACTGCCATTTTTTTCCCATATCGCTCGAGTACCAAAGCGTGGTGAACTTCGCAGCGAGCATATCGAACGACTCAATGTCTGGGAAGGTTGCACATTCCAACATTTCCCAACCAGTAAATGCGATGAGGATCAAGACCCAACTAAAGTGGAACTCATATCCTTGATCTCTAGCTTCACGACAGTCTAATTCTAGATGGTTGACCAAGTACTTCATCCAGTTCATCTGGAGTCCATCTACACATTTCCCAGCTAGGTCAACAACAAATTCTGTGACTTGAGTAGGTCGGTTCTTCCTCACTAGTTTCCCTACGATCAACTGGCATGCCAAGTGCACTGCGCCATTATGGATGGAAGCTACCTTGTAGCCTCATGTTCTCTTTTCTACATCGTCATAAGTGTCCTTAATTCTATGTGCCAGGGCGCGGTCATAAGCCTTCCCTAGGTAGAAGTCTTGCAGGTCAAGTCCTCGCATGCTCAATCCGGTGATCCTATGGATCAACGTCGGATCGAATGTAATGTGTCTATATAGCCATAGGTAGCCACCATGGTAAAATGGTGTAGACGCCGACCCTATTGGCCCTTGGGTCGACAATCTGCTACAGGATCGCTCTACTTCCTCTCCTTGAGTTGGATTGACTCTTCGATTCCTCTTCGGGGAATCCAACAAATACAAAATGATGCTTCTGCACAGGTCCTTGTGAGTTGATCTCACGTGATCGAACACGAAGCCTCAATTCCTGTCTCCTTTTGACCAAACAATGTGGTCGCATTTATCACGATTTCGGGACCTTGGAGTTCGCGACTTCGCGACTTTTCCTCCCAAATCTTCAACTCTTCACCTTCCAAGATCCGAACTCTCGATGCGCCTAAGTGCTTGTCACAACTCTCCACTCGTGAGTTTGTGAGTCGAAACTCGCAACTCTTGCTCCCAAAACTCGTGATACCCGAAATGTCGATATGGGCATGCTCCTTCTCTTCTTAGCACCCTCCGCACGTGCCCACCAGCTAGGCCTATCTCTAGCACTTTTCACTTCTCGCCGCTTCGTGAGTTTCGATATCGAACTCCTAGCTCTTGTCTTGCAAATTCTCGAGACATGAGAGGTCAATGGGGTATTGACTTCTTTCGACAGACGACACGCGTCCACTCTTTTCTTCCATGGGCCCACCTCGCGATTCTGTCACATGTCCTTCGTGCTATCTTTGCACTTCATGATTTCGCTCCTCAAGCGATGCCTCCTTGGTATCCCCGACACCCGAAGTGTCGAGATCCCGAACTCGTCAGCAATCTTATCGCAACCTGCGACTTAGGGACTTTTGGGACGGAAGTCTCAACCTTCTATCCTACAAATGCCGAAACGCCAAACCCTGATACACGTCACCGATAGTTGGCCCCACACACACGTTTCTTCACCCCTTCGGGACTTCACCTTTCACGAATCCAATTGACAAAGTTTCGGTTTTTCCACCCACGAAACCCGGAAATGGAATTTCGTGAGTAGATCCAATGGTCCTCGTTGGCATGAATCTACGACCCTCTCTCTCCTGAGCTTCCACTTGCATAAAAATGACCACCGTAACCTCCTTGCTCCTCTGTGAGATCTGACGGCTCGCGGGACTTCGTGAATTCTCCATGGAGATTTACGATAGTCCGTTCTCCCTTCAAGAACTTCTGCACTCTTAAACAAAGTGTTTTGGTACGAAACTTAACCGCCTGTAACACAAACTTGTGACGCCTCCTTTCAAAACCTTAAGGCATCAATCCTTCTGTGCTTTCCTTTGACAACTACGAAGACTCTATCCCTCCTGAGCTTTCTCCAACTCCGAGTCTTAAAGAAGACTCCTGCATGCACTCCTTGAGGCAAATCCTTCAATTCCTTCAAAGAATTGAAGTCCTTCGACTCTGCGCACTCCCTGCAATAGTAGTCCTTCAACAATTTCTCAGGTTCACAAATTTTGAGACTTTACTCGACCTGCGCACCCCTTTGCACGGCTCCTGTACCTAACTCGCACTTTTGTGGAAATGAAAACAATGTTAACCCTCCTGAGCTTTCAGAGATAAAACTCTAAACCCTTGTCAACACACTCCTTGCGGACAATTCAACTGCACTCCTTGCAGGAACTCTTACTCAGATAGAGAAACAATTGAAACTCATTCCTTACTCTCTCTCAGACTTCAAACACAAAGCATGAAATCATATACACAGCATATAAAGCAAATGTATAACAAAAAGTAAACATCCATGAGCATAACATTCAACAATGCATACACAGAGAACAAATACGACACCATGAATTTGAATCGAAGCTCTTTCTATTAATTCAAATCTCTGTACATGGGTGGTTTCAGCCACAGTTCTCTTCTCTCTTCTCTATGCTCTATGCTCATAATCCCCTTACAATTACACAATGAGGGTGTCTATATCTCGTTTCCCTCTTGCACTCTAACTGTCTAATCTAGAATTAAATTCTATCTACCTACATTAACTTTGCATAAATGCCTCTATCTACTTCAGATGAGAGCGGGATGCTCAAGGTATGATTACAATGCTCTTTCATAAATGTGAGTATGCCTCTATTAACTATCCCATTAATTATATGGCGCTTTCAAACTTCAAAACATTTCAACAAGAAATGTGTTGGCACTTGTCTAGCTGTCCTCCACATCCACGCGCACTTGCTACCTGCTGGCGATGCTCCTACATCATAAAATGTGATAATGAGCTTAACACAAGCATTAACCTCTTGGTGCCTTCCAAAGTGTGGGATATTCATCACATTCAAAAGGGTGGACTACGTGAGGTTCATAGTCCACTGCTGGGGGATTATTTTCGAGTTCTTCCCCTTCATCCTGGTTAGGTACTTGTAACGAGCAAGCATGTTGTAATTCTTGCGGTCACCTAGGTTGAAGTCATTGAAATTCAACCTCGCGATATTATCTTACTGTGTTCTGACTGCATGTATCCCCTTTGGGAGGTACGCAGTAACCATGGTGTAATCAAAGTCCCTCGGGACATTTTCATGACTCACCACGCCAGCCAGAGGAGGGATGTAGTTGGGTAATATGGTCGGGATTAACATCACATTTTCTAGATCATCTCTGTGCTTGGCTCTCTTCTATGCTATTGGTCAGGATGGTACGGATCTGCTAGCAGTCAACAAAGAGGCTTACACTCCTCACGTCAATGAAGCTTGAATTCCTATAGACATCACTTTCTCGGCCATCATATCAATTAGAACTTCCTCAATTGACTTCTCCACAATGCTGATCTCATCTGACATGCACGCTCTTGATCGGAAAATTTGGGTGGATGGATGAGTGCGCAAAACAATAGAATCAGTGTCGATCTTACTAAGCTCAGTGCTGTAGAAATGGGTTCTCTTGTTAGCTCTGATACAATTCGCAAAAGTGTTCTCAGTGCAATAGTTGACGGACTAAGTAGACACAATGTAACAGATCTCTCCAACATATAAGAAGCTCTCCATTAATGTAGTTCTGTTTGTTGCGGTGCGGTCCCAACGATCCGATGGTGAGCTTTATGGTCATAACTTTTGTTCTAATCATTCTGGAACATCGGTCCAATGGTTATAATTCTTCTAATGGTCATATCGCTTTGCCATGGTGAAGTGCCATGGGGCGTTGTTTTGATATCTCGACGAAGTTCCAATTTTGAAAATATTCCTTCCGCGAAGTTCCCTCTGGGTCCTTCTGTAACTTTTTGACCTTTTCTCTCTTCTTACTGAGTTTTCTAGCCTTCTTCCTGGTGATCGTGGTCTCGGTATTCCTCTTTCCATTCTAATTCTTATCTTATTTTGGCATAACAACTTCACGTTGTTGAGATTATTTCATAGGATCATAGAGTAATACTGCTTCTCTATCTGTGGTAGGTGCTCTACTTGTCTGTGAATCTTCTTGTGTTCTTTCAACTTCGTAATTCAAGTTTCTAGTTCTAAGTATCTTCGATCTATTCTCCTATTTTGCAATCAAGTGTGTTATCTTCCTAGTCATGAAATCTTTTAATTCCTTCTTTCTCTATTCTAGGGCCTCCTCTTCTTTTGTTCTGGTTTGTTCTTTCTCGATCTAGGTTTTTCCTAATAACATGGTAAATGGAGCATTGTTCTCAATGAATCTAACAACCTCAAAATCTTCCTCTGTTGAAGCTTCATGAGCACTCATAGATACCTGGGTGAGTCTTCCACATAGGGTTATCAACTTTCCCCTGAATAATCTTATTCTTCCCAATGAAGGAGTCATATCAGGCTTTCCTAAAGCTTCTTAAGTTCTTTCTTTCATGATATTTACTTGTGTTTCCTCATCTAGAACACAGTCTATGTCGAAGTCTCATATTCTTGCTTCTATGCATTATTTTTCTTTGAAGATCTCTGGTAAGTTGATATCTCTGTGACCATTTAGGGTTTCTTTCATTTGCAACAGTACAGTCTTTGATTCTGTCTGGGGTTCTTCCATGGTCTCAGTTTCGTGAACTTCCTCAAGGTTTTCTTGTCTCATATCCATTCTATCAAGCTTAGCAATCATTCTAGGGCAATCTAAAACTTCATGGTCCATAGATTTACAACAAAGACAACTAGGTCTTCTTCCAGGACATTCCTTAGCAAGATCTCTCGGTCTTCTGCAACTGTAACAAAGGGTTAATCCTCTTTTTTTATTAAATGATCCACAACCTTTCCTGTACTGCGCACTAGGATCATAGTAGCTAACACATAAAAAAATATTTCTAAGATCCTGCATCCATTTGTTAGTCCAAACATTCTTTCTATGCATAGGAATAACATATATTTCATTATTTATATTAGATCTACTCATATCAAACCTTCTTTCATCTAATTGTACCCTAGTTTTTAGACTAGGATAACAATTATCAAACATACCTAGATCCATACTCTTGAAACAAATATTTCCACTAATCTTACTTTCAGCAGAGCACAAAGCTTTCAAATCTAAAACTTTTCCCTATTCTTACCTTTATCAGAGCACAAAGCTTCGAGATCTTACCTCTTTTCTTCGGATCTGACTTCTCTTATTAGCACATAGCTTTATAGGTCAAGTATAATACTATGCACTAAGGCAACAGATCTACGCGCATAGATTTTTTTCTTTCCTTCAGTTCCCAACAATCACAGTTTCAGTCCCGACAACGGAACCATTTGTTGGCACAGGGGCAGACCCAGGGTTCAACACTACAACAATGCACCAAAAAAACCCTAACTATCGGCCCTTTCGGCAACACCTGCGAAGCAGATGAAGTCTCACCCAAGTTAGAGGCAAGGGTGGTTGCAGGGCTCCAGTGTCTACAACCTTAGCTGGGACACAGATCTGTGATTACAACACCTTAACAAGCACTTAGCAGTTACAGTTCGTTAATATTCAGCCTTATTTTACAACGCAACTAAACCCTAACAACAGATCAGTGCAGTATTCACACAGATCCAATAGATTCAAGTACTAAGAATACCAACATAGATAAGATCTAGCATTCATTCACATTATTCAGCACTAAGATATCATATCAGATTCAACTAACATACATCAACGCACTAAGCATTTAACCACATAGACAAGAGAACAACCATAAATCACATAGCAAGAAAAACACAGGATATACGTGGTTCACCCCCACCCTGGAGCTACGTCCACCAAATCTTCTTCTTTATTTATTCTTTCAATCTTCTACATGCACAGAGCCAGGATATCTTACTCCATAGAGGAAAGGAGATTTTCGCACCTTGCTAGATCCTCCTTCCCTGTATTATAGCACAAAGCCATCCACAGTATCTTACAATAACTTGCACTTAGCACCTAGCATACTCTCACACTATATGCACAAATAAATTACAATTACCACTTGCACTTAGCACTTAGCACACTCTCACACTGTATGCACAAAGCAATTACAATTACCACTTGCACTTAGCACTTATTACACTCTCACACTGACCCTTTCTTACATCACCTAGCTATCTATTTATGCATTACAAAATGAGCCTAAACATGGGTAAACCCATGGGCCGAGATCGCATACCCGTTACATAATCCCAAAACCCAAAAATACCTAAAAAGGGGTCGATATCCCACGATCTCTGCTTCAACTTGTGCTCTGTCTTCGACAGCCTGTCGAAGTCCCAATGATTCTCAAAACTTGGTCAAGGGACAACACACATTGCAACCTCTGGTGCTGCCACATCACCATGTTGACGTAAGCATGACATGTGTCACTTTTATGCTCCTTGCACGTGTTTTGTAGGGATGTTGATGTCATCCATACAGATGTTGACTCATCCCTTGCTGACTGGGCTAGGTTGAAAAAACTTTGACCGCAAATATATTTCAATCTGTAACTCTGTTTGACGAGTTGTTTTCACTGTTAGAAATCTTGTGACACGCTCTTCAGGATCATGTCATTTTCTCTGTGTTTTGGGAAATTTTATTTTTTTCCCTTTCTCTATCTGTTGAAGCCATTATGAGCATCTTGATTTGCCTCTATGAGCTATGAGTTGTTCTTAGCCTTCTATGGATCCTTTTTTTATAATGCCTTCCCACTAAGAGATTTTTGGACCACCAAAATCTTTCATCAATCAACAGGTAAGTGAGGGAAGAGTCCCCTCACTTTGTCCTTCTCTATCCACTTTGCCTTGCTTGGATGTGTGACCTTTAATCCTACTCAAAGATAATCAAAATCACCCCTACTTGAAGTCCTCGTTCTCCTATCCAGGATGATATCTTCCTATAACTGATCCAAGTACTCAGGTGAAAACTCATCAACTGAAGGTATTGAAACTTCCTCATCTTGATCCATGATCATGGGAGGATAAAAAAGTTTCAAGTTCTCAACGTTCACAACTGAGTAAATCTATATGTAAGGTGGAAGATCCAGACAAAAAGTATTGGTACCACTTGTTGAGGAAAATATATGAAATGATCTTACTCAAACATGTTCATATCCTTATTGGCTAAAGAAATATGGAAGGGAATATCACCCTATGTTTATAGCCATCAAAATTGATATCCTAATTCACAAGTATTGTTTACAAGTTCTTAGGTTGTTTTTTTATAAGTAAAAGCTTGCTGAAAAAATCATTATTTATGTACTTTTCTGAACATATCAGATGCTGAAATAAATATAGAGACATAAGTAAAGACACCAAGTCAATAGTAAAAATAGACGAGACATAAAACAATCCTTTATTTCATTCCAATTCATCAAAGAATCGTTCTCTTTAAAAATATTCATGAGGAATTTTTAGACCAAAGTCAAACTTAGATGTCCCCAATGGAACATACAAAAGGACTTCTGACAGAAAATCAAAAACTGAACTTTAAAAGTTGGATCAGCTTGCCACATATTGTTTCCCACTCGACTCTGCACAATAGCCTTTTTTAGTTATGAAATCTAATTCACAAACATACAAGTCTACACAAACTAACAAAGATAGATCAACACCTCTGAAAAACAAGTGTTTGAATGATGTAATTCATCCCTGAATCTTGTTGTCTACAATACGACCATGCTATCATAAAAAATAATTAGGCTTCTAATGAATTAAGGAATGAATGAAAAATGAATTATATCAACAAAAACTCAAAGAGCAAACCTTAGTATGCTTCTCCTTCTATTCTCCTCTTGTTCCTCCCTTTCCTTTTTCCTTTAAGAAAATTAGAATTGTTTGAAGTAGTTGAACTACTTCCTTAGTTAAGTTAACTAAAACTCAACCAACATTTTAGTTAAGGGGGAAACAAAATAAATCATGATATGTTTTTTTATTTTAAAAAAATAATAACTAGTAGGTGGGACCCCTTGTAACTCCCTTTAGATTTAACAATCATAACACAACTAGTTAATTAAAAAAAATATCCCTCCTTGTGACTCCCATCATCACATTCATATTTGACAATTTATCTCAATGATAACTAAAATTATTTCCAAAATATATTACCCATATATCCAAAAATAGTGTGTTGTCCAAAATTTCAGAAGTCAATTGTTCTCAACAATTAATAAATAAAAAAACTTAAAATCCATATTTTCCACTTTGGGAGGCAATCTTTCCCTTGTTGTTGATGTCACCTTTTGATCTCTCTAAATTTTCCTTAGGTTGTGTGGAGCCTTTATGCCTAAACTTGTTGATCACATGAGAGCAATCATCTCTCAAATGCGTGCAGGAGGACATGGATTTATCAAAGTCATTTGAAGGTGAAGAAGGGGAAGTAGTGGCTTTTCCTTTGTCAGGGGCATGGTGAGCCTCAGTTTTCAAAATTTTTCTTGCATGGGAAGATTGAACTGGTGAGTGGATAGGGGCAGCTTGGACAATTTGATTGATAGGCGGGGGAGCAGGTAAAGACAAGTTAGGCCAGCCACGATGTTGGGAGACTGTCGGGTGGAAAATTTCTTATCGTCCTTCTTTCTTGGGAACTTCAGGTTGTAGTGAGACATGAGGAGGCATGAGGATACCAGGGACCTGTGGGGCTTGGAAGGGAGGCCTTTCGGGCCTAGGTTGGACCACTTCTTGCCCAATCCAGTTAAAAAACCTAGCTTGAAATAGTTGGTCTAACTCTTGCGAGTCTCCATCAAAGTGTATAGAGAATATTAGCCTTCTCGGGCCCCTATTCCAATTACCTCTCCCTCGGTTACCTTTGCCATGACTACCTCTACTAAAAAAGTTAATTCTTGTATGCATAATTGATTAGAAAATAGTTTCTTTAACAAGAATACATGGCAACTCTTTTAAAATATGAAATAAAATTTGGCTCAACAACATATCAGACTCATGCAATCCAATCCATACAAATTGTTAATAATTGTCAATGAGCAGGGGGTGAACAAAGGTTCGGGGATATGAGAGGGGTTGTATTGAGAGAAAAATGTTAAAATGAGGGGGAAACGAACATGATTACTTCTCACAGACAACAAACAATCAACTGTAACGTAAACCAAAGAATATGCCACTGTAATCCATCCATGCGATCTTAAACTGTCATAATACAGAGTTTCCCTTAACTATAATTAAATTTTAGGAACAGGGAGTGGATAATGAATATGGTAAGGTGAGGGGATTGTAATGTGCGAAAAGTGAAATAATGGTAGGTAAAAAAGCGAATATTGTTCGTAAAATCAATTAAGTAATCCATAAAACAATTTTGTATTTAATGCAAACGATCCAACACCAACTAAACAATTATTGTGATCAATTAAACAATTACTGTGTGTTAACACTTGTTCACTGTCCACATTTAAATATTCAACCCTTTTAATTAACACAGTGTCATCATACTCAAAATCAATATGCCTTCCAAACATCCTGTATAAGAATTTTTTTTTCTCTCATTTATTCAATTTTATATTTAAAACAAAATTCCAATGAACACACAATCATTTGTTTGAACTCTATTCAACATCAAAACCTTAACCAATGTCCATAAATTAATTCCTCAAATCAAACACAGACACAAGTTCTTTTAAAATGTGCCTGATTCCATTCCTTTAACCAATTTAACAATTAAATTGCAATGAAACCATACTACTAAAAAAACCCGTGCCCATCTTTGATGGTGCAATAAGACGATACGATGCACGATATCCATAAATCATACAAAGTGGAAAGCCAAGCCAAAATCATCAATACTTCAAATGGCAATGATCCTAATCGGGCAATTAAAACACATAGTAACAACAACCATCATTTCAATTTATACCACGCTGTAGGAAACATAAATACCAACGCATAATGAAAAGAAGCATTTATGTGACTTTACATATCCAATTACTCCCAATCAAACCATAAAACAATGTTGAGTTATCAATCCAAATGTTACAACACAAGGAGGAAACGATTGTATAACAATTGTCATTTCCAATCTCAACCCTCCAACCACGCAATCAAACATAGATGAGCCAATAATCAAAACCATTGTTAATACTACCCAATAACTATAACAGTCAATAAGATAACTGAAAGAGTGTGACTGTTGAGTTAATCAAAATCGAGTTCGGTACCAATGAATACAAGAAAATATTCAAGGGTTTGCTTGATCATTAAAACATAGGGAGACTTGAGTCGACCATATCAACAATAGGTGAGAACCATTTGAGACAACGCGGTGGACACACATGCCACATAACCTTTAGCTTACAAGACAGGGTGACAATTCACACCAGATAGGGTAGACCATGATGCAGAAGAGCAAAGGTTTCTTACTGGCCAATAACTTACATCAAAAACATGTAGGGCATAACCCTTGTGGTTTTCCCCAAAAAACTGAATTATGCTGATAGAAATGCAGAGGACAAGTAATAACAACCAACCCTAAAGAAAGCCACTTGGCATAATAACCACCATAACCAATTGTGCAAATACCAATAACATAAAACGAGTCCACGACCAGGTGGAAAACGATATGCAGTGACCCAAAGGTGGTTCAAATAATACACAACAACCCCTTAACACCAACTATGGTTGGGTATGATTACAAGAATGCGAGGAGATGGCCAGCAAGTCCAAACCGAATGAAAACCTCCAACAAAAAACCCATAGAGGCAACAAAGATCCATCACGACTTCCTTCACACAGAATAGTCCATGCAATTGCGACTTCAACCATCCAATTTTCCATTTGCAATGAATAACACACAAACAATCATTCCAGAGAAACACCACGAGTTTACACAATTGCTAGCCTCAAGAAAAACACAGACCAATACATCACCAAGCCAATATTTATTTCATAAACAGATTGAGTTCATGGATGGGTGAACAAAACATACCTGTAACCAAATGGCCTTAAAAATGCAAGCTTGGTTGAGTCATTCCTTCCTCGCCTGAATATCAGAGCTTAACCACAGCGAAAATCAAATGAACAATAACCAAGCTAGGGTGATGTCCAGTGGGAGAAGTATGGAGTGACGTGCAGTAAATGCATGTCGCTTCCATCCTCTCCTCATTCAATTACGTAGTACACACCAAACAACCAACATTAACCCATGCCATTAATCCATGCATCTAAACTTCCATACATTACTTGACAAATGCGCCACCCGATCCATACTAACCATTAATCCAAAACCATACTATAACATATATCACATGTGCCCCATATAACTCTAATAAAATCATGTAGCCACTAACATTGCTACTTAGGACTAACATCAACCCTTTTTAAATTTCAATTTCTCATAGTATAGCATAGCATAGCATAGTTTCCTTTCTTAGATTTATTCCATATTGCCTTTATCTCTTTTTATGATTAACATGTGTCTTGTGCAAGTGTAACATGTAATAAATCATGGAGCCAATAACATTGTAATAATAGTGAATACAAGCCAATCATACATGGAATTTAGAGCTTAGAGTAACGAAACCCACACATAACATGCATTATCCATTTGCCATTATGTTGCAAATAAAACCAATATTTCACCATCAATCATGTAGAACCCTGTAAGCATCATCGAACAACAACATAAAATGTGTAACAAGACTATCTATGATCCTCCAATCTACAAGGGGTCCCACCTACTAGTATTATATATATCATTAGCTTATAAATAATAGGCTTTTAGCAATACTTTGTGGATGAAATCCTCGTTGCGATTTTTATCGTCAACAAACTGGCGATTCCACATGGAAATCTGTTTCCAATAGATTAAGAACTCAAAACACATGGTTTTGTAAACCAAAAACAACATATTAAGAAGATATAACCAAGAAGATTATGCAACAGGGGGGAGTGAGCGGATTTAATGGTAAAATGACTGGGAATTTGGGAATAACTCATGAAAATTGTTAAGTATGAGGGGGTTTATCCCTGTATGCACAATCATTCAACTGGAACCTGTTCTTTACTTCAAGGAGAAAATTTTATGGAATTGTTCTTTTAAATTCTCAAATGGATGAAGAAATGGAAAGCAGAAGTGGGAAATAACCAATTTCTTTATAAGACAACAATGAAAGCAGATAACAAATTCAATTATGTTTTCAGAGGGAACATCATAACATCTATGTAAGCTTGATTGTTACTGACTAACAATATCTCGCAGGAGTGTCACTGTGGCAGAACTGATCCAACATCTTATTCTTGACCAAAATCAACTAAAATATGAAAAAGCAATAAAAATCATAACATAATTAAGATTACAAAATTTAAAACAGCCGAAATAAAATGACAGAAATGTAAAAGCAGCAGGAAACTTATCAAGAAGGAAACAAAAATCAAACAATTGAAAAGGAAAGAATGAAAAATTGGAAAAATGAAAGCAGAGCTAGACTACTAATATACAGAAAATCCAAACAGCGTTAAAACTTTTCAAGTTGGTTCCGTGTAGTGTTTCAAGTGAGAACCATTAGAGTTGTAGGAGAACAATAGCTCCTGTAAATCTATTAGAATGTAAGAGTTAGTACCCAGGACAAAATCGATTTTGAAAGGACCCAACCATATTTTTTGAAACTTTGAGACAATTGATAGTCCTTTAGAGTACATGATTAGATCATCAAGGTAAACATGAATAATTTTACCGATCAAATCGTCGAAAATTGTTTGCATATATTTTTAAAAATTGGTACTCGTAACAGATAAGCCAGAAGGCTTACGTTCGTAAGTCAAGGTACCACAATGAGTAATAAGGGTGGTTTTGTATGCTTCTGCCCTTTTCACTTTGATTTGATTGTAACTGAAAAAACCTTCAAGTAAGGACATCATCTGTGACCCTGCGACTTGCTACAAACTCATTTCCATGCTAGGGAGAGGAAAGTGATATTTTATGATAGCTCTATTTAATGTGCGAAAATCAATGCATAATCTGATCTGACCGGTTGTTTTCCGAATAGGAACCAAATTGGAAACCCATTCAGAATACTTGATCGGAAAGATGATCCCAGCCTTCAAGAGTTTTTCCAACTCCTTTTGAATAGTTGCTTCCAGTGTAGGGTTGATAGGTCGTTGTTTTTGCCTAACTAGTTTTATGCCTTCCTTGATGGGGATGGCATGTTGTATAAGACCAGGATCAAAACCATGAAGATCCTCATAATACCAAGAAAAAACATCTTGAAATTCACCAAGTAGCTTGAAAAACTTCATTTTCTCTTCATTAGAACATTGGGCACCTATTTTAACATTCTTTGGAGACTCGGGTGTCCCAATGTTCAAGGAGATGGTTTCACCCACCTTCCTTTTTGACTCCTCTTCTTTCTGTTTCTCTTTATTTCCTACATCACTAGATGAAAACAAACTCTCTAGAGGAGTCAAGCCTTTAGGAATCTTGTTATCTTCGATGGATATGATTTCCTTGGGCTTACAGGGTTCATTTTGAATGAAAGCATAGATGTCTCATTGCTAGGGAAGACCTTCCAAGATTCTATATTGTCAGGGATATGTGGATGATATAGAGATTGAAAAGTGCAATCAGGTCTATGTGGCATAAGTTGTCGATCATGAGAGGTTGAAAAAACAGCTAACCGATCAACCATTGAGTTCAATTCCCTCTTAACATGAGTGATGTTAAAAGATAATAAGTTCAAGATAAGTGCCCAAATAGTTTGGGTATATTGTTTCATCAAATTGTTGCTAGGAGAGTATATATTACGTACAAGGTTCACAACAAGATCAAAATCTCCAAAGACTAAAAGGTGACCACAACCAAGATTATAGGTGTTTTCAATGACTAATAATAAAGCTTCGAATTCAGTGACTTTATTTGTGCAAGCAAACTCCAACCTATAAGAAAAGTTATGAATTTCCCCCATAGAAGAGTACAAGATTATGCCAGCTCGGTTGCCTTCACTAGAGCATGAACCATCGAAGTTCATGTGCCACATACCATCATATAAATCAACCTGTTCCAAGGGGATATTATCTTCCTTAGAAAAGATGGAATACACCCCTAAGTCCTCTTCGATATAGTTCACATTAGATTGTGGAACACTTTCTATGTAAGCTGAAATCCTTCCCTCTCTAAGGACTATAATGTTTTTTCCATTCCGAGGAATGGATAAGTGTGTCTCATCGAGTGAGAGGTATCCACCCATCAAAGCTTGCTAATATATTCCCAAGATGATTGAGTAATTTCTTACTAGCATGTCAATTACCTGAATGCTAAGGGTTGTCCTTATTTCAGGGTGTGCGCACAAAACTAAGGTCACATCTTTAATCTCACCTATGGTTGTTTGTTGTAGACTATTATATGAGAGAATTCTCTTGGTGTTTTCATTTGTACAAGACAATCCTAGCTCTTCCATAATAATCTTTGACATCACACTTGGGCCCAAACCGCCATTAATGAGGCAAAAATGGGTGATCTTATCTATAGTATTTACAGAAATATAAAAAGGGGGATTTTTTACAGGGTATCTAAAGTTATGTACACCTACTTTATTTATAGATGAGTCCTCTTCATTCACCTCTTTAGAGAGGTTGGACACAATAGAAGCTTTTCCTTCCATGAATTTTTTTAGATGCCTCTATTGTTCAGGGATGATGACCATGTCTAGGAGGGTGGCATCTTCTTTGATGTTGGCCAACTGATTCAGAATATTATATTTGGAAGAGGGGAGAGGGGAAGTTTTTCCTTAACTATCAAGAACCGTAGGAACCTGAATAGTAGTAGCTGGTGATGATGATCTTGGGTTAGAAGAATTGCGGGGAGGATCATATTTGCCTTTGGGAGCGTAGGATTTGTTCCTAGTATTGATGATCATGAAATATTATGGCTCTGCAAAATCTAGGATAGTGATGGTAGTTTCTGGTCTTTTACCAAAAATCTTATCTCTAGCACTCTTCCTTACCTCACATGTGGCTTCCTCATGGAGTTCCTCACAAAATTTACACCAACTTCGAGGCATGATAGCTTTAGGCTGCAAATTATTTTCAATTGGATTTATAAAGGGGGGTGTAGAAGAGGATGAAGCTCCAGGGATGAGAGGGGAGACAGTTTCCTTTCACTCATACACTATCATACAATTATTCATATCTTTTACTAGTTGTAAGAGGGAGGACATGTCTGTCTGTTTAACCAATTCTCCCTAGGGAAGACCTATTCTTTCGATTTGTTCTTCATACTCTAAACAAGTATGCAGAGAGGAACCGAGGTTATCAATGGATTTTTCCTCAAGCCTATGATGATAGGGGGAAGGTAATGCATTGTCGTAATGCATGAAAGCGGCTTGGTTCTAAGGTTTAATGAGTTCAAGGATTTGATTGTATAACTTAGTGAAACACAAGTTGAAGGACTTTATGGTCTCACCATCCTTATAGGAAATGTTATTGTACTCCCATAACTGCTGAGTTGGGCTTTTAAATTTCCCATAGGTGGAATTGAACCAATAAAATAACTCCTCCCAAGTAGACATAAACTTAGGAGGTAGGTCAAAGAAATTAGCCGTGGCCTTTCCTTCCAAGGAATTGATGAATAAGTGCATGCACGTATCGTTGTCATTGGCTCCTATGTTGTGACAAGCATTGGAAAATGCCACCAGTGTTCGTTTGTAGTGACAGTGTTATTTCCCAAAAACCTAGGGAGATTCTCTTTGAATTTAGGTAGTGGATGAGTAGTAGGTGCTAGGTTAAGAGAAGAGGACATGTGCCATGGTGTGGTTGTAGCATATTCTTCAAACTAAAAAATCCCATACTTTTTAATGACTTTGGTGGGATTTATGGTAGACTGGATAGAGATATGGTGTCTATATAAGATACCAATCACTGACGAAGCTGAATACTGAGAGGAGGAAGCACTTCCAGTGCCACCAGAGCCACCACTAGATGCCATCTTGTGGGTGATAGGTGAGGGCGAGAAATACGAACTGGATGAATCAGACAAAGTTCTCCTTAGATAACTTTGTTGGGTTGATAACACAATGTTACTTCTTCGTATTTCAACAATAAGTCTAATTTTAGGTGATAAGCCTCTCCTTCTTCTAGAAACATGAGAGTATAAGGACATGAAAGTAAGGCCAAAACTGAAGGAACAAGAAGCTTACTGCTGATTTTTAGGTTGTCTACATCTAGCTTCCCAATGTTCTTGGGCACTAATATCTCGTTCAATTGTTTCCCATGAATGATTAAGCTCAACAGAAGTATTGGCAGTGTCTAAAATGGTGTTGAACAAATTCAAAGCAATGTTGGTCTGATCTTGAAGACCGGGCTCAATATTGGGCTGCCTTGCAATAGGTATAGTCATTAAGAAATAAAATAGTCAAAGAATAAATATCGGAAAACATAGATGTATTCAATGCTAGTCAAGCATAAAAATTAACCATATAGATATTGAAGATCTCCCTAGTATGGTTGCCAAATAAATGTTAGAGGAAAACATATGAAATGATCTTACTCAACCATTTTCAGATCCTTCTTGGCTAAAGAAATATATAAGGGAACATCACTCTATGTTTATAGCCATCAAAATTGATATCCTAATTCATGAGTATTGTTTACAAGTGCTTAGGCTATTTTTTTATAAGTAAAAGCTTTCTGAAAAAATTATTATTTATGTAATTTTCTGAACATATCAGATGCTGAAATAAATATAAAGACAGAAGTAAATACACCAAGTCAATAATCAAAACAGATGTGACATAAAGCAATCCTTTATTTCATTCCAATTCATCAAAGAATCGTTCTCTTTAAAAAAAATCCTGAGGAATTTTTTGACCAAAGTCAAACTTAGACATCCCCAATGGAACATACAAAAGGACTTCTGACAGAAAATAAAAAAAATAAACTTTAAAAGTTGGATAAACTTGCCACAGATTGTTTCCCACTTGACTTTACACAATAGCCTTTGTCAGTCATGAAATCTAATTCACAAACAGACAATTCTACACATACTATCAAAGATAGATCAACACCTCTGTAAAACAAGTGTCTGAAGATGTAATTTAGCCCTGAATCTTGATGTCTACAATAGGAACCTGCTATCATAAAAAATAATTAGGCTTCTAATGAGTTAAGGAATGAATGAATGAAAACTGAATTATCTCAACAAAAGATCAGAGAGCAAACCTTAGTATGGTTCTCCTTCTATTCTCCTCTTGTTCCTCCCTTTTCTTTTGCCTTCAAAAAAATTAGAATTGGTTGAAGTAATTGAACTAATTCCTTAGTTAAGTTAACTAAAAATCAACCAAATTTTTAGTTAAGGGGGAAAATCAATAAATCATAATAAGGATTTTTTTTTTAAATAAATAATAACTAGTAGGTGGGACCCCTTGTGACTCCCTTTAGCTTTTAACAATCATAACACAACTAGTTAATTAAACAAAACATCCCTTCTTGTGACTCCCATAATAACATTCATATTTGAAAATTTATCTCAATGACAACTGAAATTATTTCCAAAATATATTACCCATATATCCAAAAATAGTGTGTTGTCCAAAATTTCAAAAGTCAACTGTTCTCAACAATTAATAAATAAAAAAACTTAAAATCCATATTTTCCACTTTGGGAGGCAAAATTTTCCTTGTTGTTGCTGTCACCTTTTGATCTCTCTAAATTTTCCTTAGGCTATGTAGAGACTTTAGGCCTAATCTCGTTGATCACATGAGAGCAATCATCTCTCAAATGAATGTGAGAGGACATGAATTTATCAGAGTCATTTGAAGGTGAGGAAAGGGAAGTAGTGGATTTTCCTTTGTCAGGGGCATGGTGGGTCTCGATTTTCAACCTTTTTCTTGCATGGGAAGACTGAACTGGTGAGTGGATAGGGGCATCTTGGACAATTTTATTGATAGGTGGGGGAGCAGGTAAAGACAAGTTAGGCCATCCACGATCTTGGGAGACTGTTGGGTGGATAATCTCTTGTCATCCATCGTTATCGAGAACTTCAGGTTGTAGTGGGACATGAGGAGGCACGTGGATACCAGGGACCTGTGGGGATTGGAAGGGAGGCCTTTCAAGCCTAGGTTGGACCACTCATTTCCCAATCCAGTTAAAAAACCCATATTGAATTAGCTGGCCTAACTCTTGCGAATCTGCATCAAAGTTTATAGAGAATATTGGCCTTCTAGGGCCCCTGTTCCAATTACCTATCCCTTGGTTACCTATGCTATGGATACCTATGCTGAAAAAGCTCATTCCTATATGCATAATTATTAGCAAATAGTTTCTTTAAAAACCATACATGACAACTCTTTTAAAATATGAAATAAAATTTGGCTCAACAACATATCAGACTCATGCAATCCAATCCATACAAATTGTTAATAGTTGTCAATGAGCAGGGGGTGCAAAACGGTTATGGGATATGTGAGGGGTTGTATTGAGCAAAAAATGTTAAAATGAGGGGGAAAATATCATGATTACTCCTCACAAACAATAAACAATCAATTGTAACGTAAGCCAAAGAATATACCACTGTAATCCATCCCTGTGATCTGAAACTGTCATAATACAGAGTTTCCCTTAACTATAATTAAATTTTAGGAATAGGGAGTGGATAATGAAAATGGGAAGGTGAGAGGATTGTAATGTGCGAAAAGTGAAATAATGGTAGGGAAAAAAGCGAATATTGTTCGTAAAATCAATTAAGTAATCCATAAAACAATTATTTATTTAATGCAAATGATCCAACACCAACTAAACAATTACTGTGATCAATTAAACAATTATTGTGTGTTAACACTTGTTCACTGTCCACATTTAAATCTTCAACCCTTTTAATTAACATAATTTCATCATACTCAAAATCAATATGCCTTCCAAACATCCTGTATAAGAATTTTGTTTTCTCTCATTTCTTCCATTTTATATTTAAAACAAAATTCCAATGAACACACGATCATTTGTTTCAACTTTGTTCAACGTCAAAACCTTAACCATTGTCCATAAATTAATTCCTCAAATCAAACATAGACACAAGTTCTTTTAAAACGTGTTTGATTCCATTCCTTTAACCAATTTAACAATTAAATTGCAATGAAACCATACTACTAAAAAACCCGTGCCCATCTCTAATGGTGCAATAAGACGATACGATGCACGATATCCATAAATCATATAGAGTGGACAACCAAGCCACAAGCATCAATACTTCAAATTGCAATGATCACGATCGAGCAATTAAAACACACAATAACATCGACCATAATTTCAATTTATACCACGTTGTAGGAAACATATAGACCAACGCATAACACAATGAAGCATTTATGTGATTGTACATATCCAATTACTCCCAATCAAACCATAAAACAATGTTGAGTTATCAATCCAACTGTTACAACACAAGGAGGCAGCGATTGTATAACAATTATCATTTCCAATCTCAACCCTCCAACCACGCGATCAAACAAAGACGAGCCAATAATCAAAACCATTGTTAATACTACCCAACAACTATAACGGCCAACTAGATAACCAACAGAGTGCGATTGTTTATTTAATCAAAATCAGGCTTGGTACCAATGAATACAATAAAATAGTCAAGGGTTCACTAGATCATTAAAACATAGGGAGACTGGATTCGACCATATCAACAGCAGGTGAGAACCCTTCGAGACAACACGGTGGAAACATAGGCCACTCAACCTTTAGCTTGCAAGACAGGGTGATAGTTCACACCAGACAGGGTAGACCATGATGCATAAAAGTAGAGGTTTCTTACTAGACAGTAACCTACATAAAAAACATGTAGGGCATAACCCTGGTGTTTTTCCCCAAAAAGCCGAATAATGCTGATAGAAATGTAGAGCCCGTGTAATAGAAACCAACCCTAAAGCAAGCCTCTTGGAATAATAACCACCATAACCAATTGTGCAGATACCAATAACATAAAATGAGCCCATGACTAGGTGAAAAATGATATGCAGTGACCCAAAGGTGGTTCAAATCATACATAGCAACCCCATAACACCAAATATGATTGGGTATGATTACAAGACTATGAGGAGATGGCCAGAAAGTCCAAATCGAATGAAACCCTCCAACAAAAAACCCATAGAGAAAGCAGAGAGCCATGACGACTTCCTTCACACAGAATAGTCCATGAAATCGCAACTTCAACCATCCAAATTTCCATTTGCAATGAATCACACAGAAACAACCATTCCAGAGAAACACCATGAGTTTACACAATTGTCGGCCTCAATAAAAAAATAGACCAATACATCACTAAGAAAATATTTATTTCATAAACAGAGCGAGTTCATGGATGGGAAAAAAAAACATACCTGTAACCAAATGGCCTTAAAAATGTGATCTTGGTCGAGTAGTTCCTTCCTCGCATGAATATCGGAGCTTAACCACAACAAAAGTCAAATGAACAATAACCAAGCTAGGTTGACGGCTAGTGGGAGAAGTATGGAGTGACATGCAGTAAATTCATGTCGCTTCCATACTCTCCTCATTCAATTACATAGTACACGCCAGCCAGCCAACCAACATTAACCCATGCCATTAATCCATGCATCGAAACTTGCATACATTACTTTCCAAATGTGCCACCCGATCCATACTAACCATTAATCCAAAAACATACTATAACATATATCACATGTGCCCCATCTAACTCCAATAAAATCCTGTAGCTCCTAACATTGCTAGTTAGGACTAACATCAACCCTTTTTAAATTTCAGTTTCTCATAGTATAGCATAGCATATAATAGTTTCCTTTCTTATATTTATTCCATATTGCTTTTATCTCTTGTTATGACTAACATGTGTCTTTTGCAGGTGTAACATGTAATAAATCATGGAGCCAATAGCATTGTAATAGCAGTGAATACAAGTCATTCATACATGGGATTTAGAGCTTAGAGTAACGAAACCCACATATAACATGCATTATCCATCTGTCATTATGTCACAAATAAAACCAATATTTCACCATCAATCATGTAGAACCCTATAAGCATCATCGAACAACAACATAAAATGTGTAACAAGACTATCTCTTATCCTCCAATCTACAAGGGGGACCCACCTACTAGTATTATATATATCATTAGCTTATAAATAATATTTTTTAGCAATACTTTGCGGGCGAAATCCTTGTTGCGATTTTTATCATCAACACCACTTTTCTCCAAGATAGTGAAGGGTCCATAACGAATGGGCTTGCGTTTCTTTTCTTCACCCTTCAATCTCTCCTTACTGATGTGAAGCCATACCCGGTCTCCAACTTGGAACTGATGATCAACCCTTTGCTTGTCATGCCGAGCTTTATATTGTGCTTGAAATTTCTCCATTTGTTCCCTGACTGCCTGGTGTATATTCTAGATCTTTTAGATGAACTTGCGGGCTCTGTCCTCTATCTATTCTTCATTCACATCGGCATCTCTCCCATACATCAAGTCCAAAGGAACCTTGGGTAGGTACCCAAAACATGTGTCAAAAGGTGAACTTTGAGTGGATGAATGTAAATCTCAGTTGTAAGCATGTTGTACATAGGGTATATGTTCATCCCATAACTTGGGATGCCTGTTGTAGTAGCCTCAAAGAAAAAGTACCATTGTTCGGTTTACCACCTCTGTCTGTCTGTCAGTCTGTGGATGGAAATTAATGCTCCTCTTCAATTTGGTGTCCATCATCCTCCACAATCTAGTCCAAAAGTCCCCAAGGAATCAAGTATCTTGATCCGAGATAATGGATGTGGGTAACCCAAAGTGAACCCAAACATACTGAAAGAAGAGATTAGTAGTATGCTCAGCAGTGATCTACTTTTTACATGGCATCGAGATACACATCTTGCTGAACCTATCCACTAAAACATACAAATAGTCATGACCCCCTTTGTTCATTGGTAAACCCCCTACAAAATCCATGGAGATACTTTCCCATGGATGGGATGGAATAGGAAGTGGTGAGAATAGCCCCATATTTCTATTAGTGGGCTTACAAGTAGAACACATCACACACACCTTTACATATTTAGTTACAATTGCTTTCATTTGAGGCCAGTAACAAAACCTCTGCAAATGAGCCATAGTTTTTCCTACCCCAAAATTCCTAGACACAAGAGAAGTGTGAGCTTCTCGTATTACATGGACTCGTTCACTTGTAGCAATGCATAGCTTTCCAAGATGGTAGATTAGTTTTCCCTATAGACAATAGTTCTCTACCTGTGCACCAAGGGTTAGCTTCTCATATACTTCTTTAAAATCTTCGTCGATGGCATATTGTTCTACATAGCTATCATGAGATAAATAAGTATTCTTCAAAATAATAGAAGCAACAATAGGATATCAGAAAGCATATCGGCTACCTTGTTACTTGTACCCTTCTTGTGCCTGATTACCAAATGAAATTGTTGTAGAAACCCCATCCATTTGTAGTGCCAATATTGTTGCAGTTTGGTTTGTGCTTGGAGATACTGTAAGGGTTGGTGATGTAACACCTTGTTTCCCCCAGTTTGTAAAAGTAAATGGACTGGCCAAGAACTATGGAAAACTCATAAATGTAAATATGTGATGTAAATGGACCTTGAGGAAAAGGTCAATGAATGTGAATAACATTATGAATTTTATTGCAGGACTACTGAGAGGGGATGTGCAGAAAAAGAGACCACGATGGCGGTGGAAGGCACCTAGAAAGGTGGCGTTAACTTCCATCGAGAATTAATACTGTATTTGGACTCCACTGGCCCAGAGAACCAAAAGTGGCTCGCTGGCCCCGAATTAAATGTCTCGTAGGATGGTAGGTAGATGGCTTAATGAGGGATGGGGAGGTGAACCGCCTATCCGTAGAGCCATCATGACTGACCAGCGCGAGGGTAATCATGCCACACACAACCTCGCAAGAGGATAAGGCATAGGGTAGAAGCGATTGGGGGGCAGACGCGAGGGGAGAACTCTGGCATTATGCAGAGTGAGTGATAGAAGAGAGGAAGGATTGCAACCTTCGCTCCTGGTCACTGGAAAACGAGGATGCAGTCTCATAGCATCATGGTCTCAGCTCGGGGGTGGCTAGTGGTAAATCTACTGGGAGTCACTAAGCCTACAGTTGGGTGGAAACAAGCACCCCTCTCAGCAGTTGCTTGACCCCTGGTGTTATTTCTGATAAGTGTTTTGCCTCTGGCATCTTGAAATATATATATATGTTTATTATGATAATTATGCTCATAAGTTGTGAAACTGTGAATGATTTCATTATAAGAATGATTGTATGGTGTTTTGATCAGTTCTAGTAGTGGTATAATTATATGGAAGGACTATGTATGGTTTATGTCCTCATGAATTCGTTATTTATGTGCGTACTGACCTAATTCAGACTTCACGTTTGGTTTTCGGGAGGACGACATCCTTATATACCTCAGGTAGTACCCTGAGTAAATCTCCCCATAGAAATACCTTCCTTGAAAAGCCCATCAAGAACCGGGAAGGTGGTTGTGAAGGCATAAGGCCTTAGTAACCCTGCATGAGGAGGAACGATCCTCTTGAAGAAACTGAGATGACAGCATAAGGATGGAATATCGAATCGACGGATGAGATTCCATCGGGAGATTCATGGTCACTCACGACCGTCAGATCATAGGAAGAAGATGGAGTGTTAAGTACTTTAACCCTGATAGGTATTAATCAACAAACGAGATTTCGTCGGAGAATCTGCGGTCACCCACAACCATTAGATTAGTAGGGGAAAGTAGGGCATTAAATGCCTTACCCCTTTGTGTTCCTGTGTCTTCGTGGGTAGCGAAGAGTTTAGGACCGTAGATCCCCAAGGTTCATGAGAGTATCTGGACAATGGATCTTTTCCACATCCAGGGAGTCATGGAAGAATGCATAGGTAGGAACCATTATGAGCCGTCAGAACTCGGCTGAAAAACCTGCCAACCATTGGATCGGTCAGGAGTACTCGAGGGTTAAGACTCCAATGTATCGGGGCTTTCCATTGTGGAAATCCTAGGATGGATCTGAACCGTCCGTCTAACAAAGGCCACGTGTCAAGAAATCACCCATTTCGGAAAACCAGGAGTCGGGAAATCGGGAGTCCTGTTGACAAGAGATAGGGGATTTCCATTGTGTAAATCCTGGGATGGATCTGAATCGTCCGTCTAACGAAGGCCATGTGTCAAGAGATCACCCATTTCAGGAAACTGGGAGTCGAGAAATCGGGAGTCATGTTGACAAGAGATCGGGGCTTTCCATTGTGGAAATCTTGGGATGGATCTGGACCGTCCGTCTAACGGAGGCCACGTGTCAAGAGATCACCCACTTCGGGAAATTGGGAGTCGAGAAATCGGGAGTCCTGTTGACAAGATATTGGGACTTTCCATTGAGGAAATCCTAGGATGGATCTGGGCCGTTCGATGGACGGAGGCCACATGTCGTAAGAGTTCCCATTTCAAAAAATCGGGAATCATGGAATTGGGATTCCTGTTGACAAGAGTTCGGGATTTCTCCATGGTGAAAACCCCAAAATATATCTAAGCCATTAGATTCATGGAGGCCATGCGTCGTGAGATCTCCCCATTTCGAAAAATTGGGAATCACGAGATCGGGAGTCTTGGCGACAAGGGATCGAGGCTTTCCTGGGTGGAAACCTCAGAGCAGTTGTGGACCGTCCGATTTAAGGAGGTGATGTGTTGAGAGATTACTTGTTTTGAGAAATCGGGGATCGGGGATTCGAGAGTTTTGTTGACAAGAACTCGAGCCTTCGCTTTGATAAATCCCAACCCATAATGACGAGATGATAGCAGGTGGCTAAGTCCCGAGGAACGGACAAGATCCCTTCAGGAAATCTCAGGGTCCGTAACGACCGTCCGATGTGAGGAAGAGATGTCAGTTTTATGTTGGGCTGAGAATGCGCATTAGGGTAAGTAGCTAGCAGATCTGGATGGCCAGCGTCCGCCCGCCCATATCTACAGCTGAGGATTCATTCCAGAGCCCCGTTGGTCGATCACTAGCCCTGTCGGGGTTCAGTGGTTGCCAAGTCAAATGAATCGACGTCACTATAGCGCCGAGGTGAAAAATATGAAAGAGGTGCTGCGATCATTTGAACTGTGATCGTGACCCACGATCACATGGGAATGGAGAGAGAGAGGAAGAGTCAGCTTACGCTGGTCCTCCATGGATATCTAGGGGTCCTGATTCGGCAGAAGACCAGAAAAATCCAATTTAGGTAGTGGGTAACTAACAAAGTGGTATCAGTACATGGTTACAACACTTGGCCTGCTTGGGCTCAGGCACGAGCCACGTAAGGAGACACTTCCATCTACATTTTTCCCTTAAGAAAAAGGATTGCAGGATGAAACTGTAATCTGAGACATGAACTTCATTGTCCTGTTTTAGTGTTAAGATGGCGGATAGATAAGAATTAAGACCCAAATGAAAAATCCCTGTTATATGGGTATACATGTGAAAATATGAATTTATGCACAGGTTATAAAAATGTATTTAACTCTTGACTAATAACCAACGTTTGTCTTTTCACCCAAGTGGACGATCAACCACGAGAATTTACAGACACAGAAAATGGTGACTCACCAAGAGGTGGGAGAAGGCTCCCACAACCGAGACAAAGAGTCTGATGAAAGAAGAGCAATAGGAACCCCTCCAGATCTAGCTGAGACTGTGAGGAGTCTCATGGTTGAATTGTAAAGCTGCAAGGCCGACAATGAAAGGATGATGAAAGAACAAGAAAAGCAAACTGAAATTAATGCAGTTTTACTGCAGAGCTTATTCGACCTATAGCGACAAATGCAGCATGAACCCGAAATGCAGAAACATGGTCGTATTAGTGGCCATACTAATAGAAGCACCTCAAGAAAGGTCCACCCCAGAGGTAAAGGACTAGTGCCAGACAATTCCATAGAGAAGGAAGATGGCGATTTAGAAGGCTCTTCCAGCAGCAGGACTAGTTCCTATTCTCGAGAAAACAGAAGAAGCAAAAGGCTTCCAAGAGTCATAAATTTGAGGAATTCAGAAAGTCCAAACCTCCCTCCTTCGACGGTGAGATAAAGAAGGGAGAGGAAGCCAAGGCCTGGCTACTTGGACTGAAGAAATATTTCAGAGTCCATGATTTTTCATAGAATTTGAAGGTCCGAGTGGCCACTTTCAATCTGAACAGAAAAGCTTCCATCTGGTGGGAAGATCTTAAGAATATGAAAGGGGTCCGTGAGGAGGACCTATCTTGAAAACGGTTTGAGAAGTACTTCTGGAAGAAGTATTTGTCAGAAAGATATTTCGATGAGAAGGCTAAAGAGTTTTATGAACTCAAACTGGGGCAACTCACTATGGAGGAATATGTCAACAAATTCCTCAAATTATTGAGATATGTACCCTACATCAAAGCAGAGAAGGCAAAGGCGCAACGCTTCATCAGGGGGCTACCCAAGGAATACTGGAACCGAATCGAATTCGATGAGCCAAAGACCTTAGAAGACACTATTCGAAAAGCAACATATTGTCATGAACAATATGGACATCGGGCAGAGTCTTGTGGAGACTGGAAACAGAAGAGTGGTTCGAGATTTCAGAAAAAGGGGACCAAATCCTCAGGATTTAAGAGCTACAAGAAGAACTCCCGAATGAACTTTCCAACCCAGAGTGTACTCCAGCAGAACTTTCCCTCGGTGGATAGAAGTAAAACTTCTGGACCTATACCAGTGAAGACTAATAACCCGGAAAGAACCTCTGAAATGATGGGGTTGCGGAGAAGAGCATCTCCTGAGAGACTGTCCACACCGACAACAGAACAGTCGAAAAGTTTATAACATGCAGGAAGCTACCACAGTTAATGATGTGGCAAGGAGTGTGATGCAGATTTATGTAGCCTTGGATAATAACCAAGCTGACCACCAAGCTTCAGTGGTGGAAATAGAAGGTATGATTTTCAACCATCTAGTGTCTGTTTTAATTGACCCTGGTTCAAATTTGAGTTATATAGCCCCTAATACTGTGGATAAGTGTAAGCTACAGCCACAAAAACAAACCAAGCCATGGTTGGTACAGTTAGCCACTAGCACCAAAAGAAAGGTAGTAGAGGTCATACCAGCCTGCCAATTAATGTTGGGTGAATTCCCCACCCAAGCAACCCTTAATGTATTACCCCTGGGATCATATGATCTGTTTATTGGTATGGACTGGCTGGCTTCCCATAAAGCCAAGTTGGACTGTTACCATAAAACCTTAGAATGTGTGAGAAAAGAAGGAAAAAGGATAACCCTTCAAGGGATCCAAAAACCGGTCTCGGTGAGGCAAATATCAGCCCTGCAAATGAGAAAGTATTGCCAAAAGGGATGTCCCCTATATGCAATACAGGTGTTGAAAACAATTGAAGGCGCTAAACCAAGCCCTGATGATCACCCTATCTTGAGAGAATACAGAGATGTGTTTCAGGAAGAGGTATCAGGTCTTCCTCCGAGAAGAGACATTGACTTCTCAATAGAGCTTGCACTAGGAGCGGTGCCGGTGTCTAGGACACCCTACCGGATGCGCACACCTGATTTAGTGGAACTCAAATTATAATTGAAAGAAATGATGGATAAGGGTTATATTCGACCCAGCATGTCCCCATGGGGAGCACCAGTCCTGTTTGTGAAAAGGAAGGATGGCACCCTTAGACTGTGTATAGATTATAGACAACTCAATAAAGTAACCATAAAGAACAAATACCCCTTTCCCAGGATCGATGATCTATTCGATCAGATGGGGGGTGCATCTATTTTCTCAAAGATTGACTTGAGTTCGGGATACCATCAAGTCCGAATCAAGGGTGAAGACATCCATAAAACCGCTTTCTGGACATGGTATGGTCACTATGAGTTTGTGGTAGTGCCATTTGGGTTAACCAATGCCCCTGCCACTTTCATGTGCTTAATGAACAATGTACTCAGTAAAGTTTTAGATAAATTTGTACTAGTTTTTATTGATGACATATTAATCTACTCTAAGAATAGAGAAGAACATGAAGAGCATCTTAGACTTGTGCTACAAGTGCTAAGAGAACATCAGGTCTATGCTAAATTAAGCAAATGTGACTTCTTTAAGAAGCAAATACATTACTTGGGACATGTTCTGTCCAAGGAAGGGGTAGCAGTAGATCCTGACAAGATCATGTCTATCATGGAATGGCCTACCCCAAAGGATGTCTCAGACATTAGATCCTTTATGGGATTGGTGGGATACTATAAAAGATTTATAAAAGGATTCTCCAAGATTGGTTGTCCAATCAATTCCCTCCAGAAGAAGGGGACAAAATTCCTGTGGACACAAAAATGTGAAGAAAGATTTCAAACCTTGAAACATCTACTAACCCATGCACCCATGTTGAAAATCGCTAACCCAAAAGTTGACTTCCTTGTGTGCACAGATGCCTGTAAGGAAGGGCTCGGAGGAGTCCTTATGCAGGAAGGAAGTGTGATCTGCTATGAATCCCGAAATTTGAACGAACATGAGGTCAACTATGTGACTCATGATCTAGAACTAGCCTCCATAGTGTATTCCTTAAAAATGTGGAGGCATTACCTCTTGGGAAGAAAATTTGTACTTATGACAGATCACTGTGGATTGCGATATTTGTTTGACCAACCAAAGCTCAATGCTAGACAAGCTAGATGGATAGCCCTCCTTAACGAATTTGATTTTGAAATCAAACACATCAAAGGAAAGGAAAATAGGGTGGCCGATGCCCTTAGCAGGAGCATGAGAACGATTCACCTGGCAGCAGTGAGTACCTGCGAGACAGATGTCAAGAACAGAGTCAGAAATGCACAAGAAACAGATCCCTTCGTTTAAATTGTGACCTTGTACCTACAGCAAGAACCCCCTGAAGTAAAGTATGAAGGCTACCAGATGACTGAAGGAGGTCTTCTCACCTACAGAGATAGAATGTACATTCCAAATTGTGATGACTTGAAGAGGTTCATCATGGATGAACTACATAAAAGACCATACGCTAGTCACCCAGGATACTAGAAAATGATCACCGCCACCTGGAAATAGTTTTATTGGCCTGGATTGAAGAAAGACATAGCCAAATATTTGTCCCGATGCATAGAGTGCCAACAGGTTAAAGTAGAACATCGACACCCAACAGGACTATTACACCCTTTACCCATCCCAAAATGGAAATGGGAAACCATCTCCATGGATTTTATCATTGGATTGCCAACTTCAACCAAACAGAATGACACCATTATGGTAGTGGTGGATAAACTGAGCAAGTCTGCTCATTTTATTCATGTCAAATCAACCTGCAAGGCGATAGATATCGCTCATATATTCATGAAAGAGATATTTCGACTGCATAGTATGCTGAGAGAGATAATATCTAACAGAGACACAAAATTTACTTCCAATTTTTGGAAATCACTGAATGCTAGATTGGAGACCAAATTGTTGTTCAACACTGCCTATCACCCTCAAACCGACGGACAGAGAGAAAGAGTGAATCAAGTATTAGAAAATATGTTAAGGATGCATGTAATGCATCAACCCAGAAAATGCGAAGACTACCTGCCATTGGTAGAATTCGCCTACAACAACGGCTACCAAGCATCCTTAAAGATGAGTCCCTTCGAGGTCCTCTATGGTAGGCCATGTAATACTCCAATCAGCTGGAGTAATCCTGTAAATAAGATTTATTTTGGACCCGACATGCTGAAAGAAATGGAACAGCAAGTAGCTTAGATAAAACAAAATCTGAAGATCGCCCAGAACCGACAGAAAAGTTATGCTGACCAAAAGAGAACTCCAAGAGAGTTCAAAATGGGAGACCATGTATATCTCAGAATTAATCCCAGAAGGAGTTCCCTAAAAATGGGAGCTTGTGCCAAGTTGGCACCCCGGTATTGTGGACCCTTTGAGGTTCTAGATAGAGTGGGACCTGTAGCCTATCGGCTAGCACTTCCTCCCACAGTAAAAGCACATAATGTTTTCCATGTTTCATTATTGAAGAAATATGTACATGATGCTAATCATATAATTGATTGGTCTGTGATCCATGTGGAACTGGAGGGAGAATTTCTACCAGAACCCCAATGCATACTGGACAAAAAGGAAACCCCGCTCTGGAACAAAACCATTGCACAGGTCAAGGTGTAGTGGAAACATTTTGGCCCAGATGAGGCTACATGGGAAATGGAGGATGCCATGAGATAGGCATATCCGAGTTTGTTTACTTCTGTACATGCAATTCATGTTAGTAGATAAGAACATCGAGGACAATGTTCCTTTTAAGGGGGAGGGAATTGTAACACCCTGTTTCCCCCAGTTTGTAAAAATAACTGGACTGGCCAAGAACTATGGAAAACTCATAAATGTAAATATGTGATGTAAATGGACCTTGAGGAAAAGGTCAATGAATGTGAATAACATTATGAATTTTATTGCAGGACTGCTGAGAGGGGATGTGCAGAAAAAGAGACCATGATAGCGGTGGAAGGCACCTGGAAAGGTGGCGTTAACTTCCACCAAGAATTAATACCGTATTTGGACTCCACTGGCCTGGAGAACCAAAAGTGGCTCGCTGGCCCCGAATTAAATGTCTCGCAGGCTGGTAGGCAGATGGCTTAATGAGGGATGGGGAGGTGAACCACCTATCCGTAGAGCCATCATGACTGACCAGCGTGAGGGTAATCGCGCCACATGCAACCTCGCAAGAGGATAAGGCGTAGGGTAGAAGCGATTGGGGGGAAGACGCAAGGGGAGAACTATGGCATTATGCAGAGTGAGTGATAACAGAGAGGAAGGATTGCAACCTTCAATCCTGGTCACTGGAAAATGGGGACGCAGTCTCACATCATCGTGGTCTCAGCTCGGGGGTGGCTAGTGGTAAATCCACTAGGAGTTGCTAAGCCTACGGTTGGGTGGAAACGAGCACCCCTCTCAGCAGTTTCTTGACCCCTGGTGTTATTTATGATAAATGTTTTTCCTTTGGCATCTTGAAATATATATATATATATATATATGCTTATTCTGATAATTATGCTCATAAGCTGTGAAAATGTGAATGATTTCATTATAAGAATGACTGTATGGTGTTTTGATCAGTTCTAGTAGTGGTATAATTATATGGAAGGACTACGTATGGCTTATGTCCTCATGAATTCATTATTTGTGTGCATACTAACCTAATTCAGACTTCCCGTCTGGTTTTCAGGAGGACGACATCCTTATATACCTCAGGTAGTACCCTGAGTAAATCTCCCCATAGAAATACCTTCCTTGAAAAGTCCATTAAGAACCAGGAAGGCGGTTGTGAAGGCGTAAGGCCTTAGTAACCCTGCATGAGGAGGAACGATCCTCTTGAAGAAACTGAGATGAAAACATAAGGATGGAATATCAAATCGACGGATGAGATTCCATCGAGAGATCTGTGGTCACTCACGACTATCAGATTGGAGGAAGAAGATGGAGTATTAAGTACTTTAACCCTGATAGGTATTAATCAACGGACGAGATTTCGTCAGAGAATCTGCAGTCACCCACGACCGTTAGATTAGTAGGGGAAAGTAGGGCATTAAATGCCTTACCCCTTTGTTTTCCTGTGTCTTTGTGGGTAGCGAAGAGTTTAGGACTGTAGATCCCCAAGGTTCATGAGAGTATCTGGACCGTGGATCTTTTCCACGTCCAGGGAGTCATGGAAGAATGCATAGGTGGGAACCATTATGAGCCGTAAGATCTCGGCTGAAAAACCCGACAGCCGTTGGATCAGTCAGGAGTACCCAAGGGTTAAGACTCCAGTGTATCGGGGATTTCCATTGTGGAAATCCTGGGATGGATCTGAACCGACCTTCTAACAAAGGCCACGTGTCAAGAGATCATCCATTTCGGGAAACCGAGAGTCGGGAAATCGGGAGTCCTGTTGACAAGAGATCGGGGCTTTCCATTGTGGAAATCCCAGGATGGATTTGAACTATCCGTCTAACGAAGGCCACATGTCAAGATATCACCCATTTTGAGAAACTGGGAGTCAAGAAATCGGGAGTCATGTTGACAAGAGATCAGGGCTTTCCATTGTGGAAATCCCGGGATGGATCTAGACCGTCTGTCTAACGGAGGCCACGTGTCAAGAGATCACCCACTTCGGGAAACCGGAAATTGAGAAATTGGGAGTTCTGTTGACAAGAGATCGGGACTTTCCATTAAGGAAATCCTAGGATGGATCTAGGCCGTTCGATGGACGGAGGCCACGTGTCATAAGAGTTCCCATTTTGGGAAATCGGGAATCACGGAATCGGGATTCCTGTTGACAAGAGTTTGGGATTTCTCCATGGTGAAAACCCTGGGATAGATCGGAGCCGTTAGATTGATGGAGGCCATGCGTCATGAGATCTCCCCATTTCGGGAAATCGGGAATCGCGAGATTGGGAGTCCTAGTGACAAGGGATTGGGGCTTTCCTAGGTGGAAACCCCAGAGTAGTTGTGGACCGTCTGATTTAAGGAGGTGATGTGTTGATAGATTACCCATTTCGGGAAATCGGGGATCGATATTCAGGAGTTCTGTTGACAAGAAATCGGGCCTTCGATTTGATAAATCCTGACCCATAATGACAAGACGATAGCAGGTGGCTGAGTCCCAAGGAACAGACAAGATCCCTTTGGGAAATCTCAAGGTCTGTAACGACCGTCCGATGTAAGCAAGAGATTCCAGTTTTACGCTGGACTGCGAACGTGCATTAGGGTAAGTAGCTAGCAGATCTGGATGGCCAACGTCCACCCACCCAGATCTACAGCTGAGGATGCATTCTAGAGCCCCATTGGCCGATCGCTAGCCCTGTCGGGGTTTGGCGATTGCCAATTCAAATGACTCGACGTCACTATAGCACCGAGGCACAAAATATGAAAGAGGTACTACGATCATTTGAACTGTGATTGTGACCCACGATCACATGGGAACGGAGAGAGAGAGGAAGAGTCAGCTTACGCTTGTCCTCCACGGATATCTAGGGGTCCTGATTCGGTAGAAGACCAGAAAAATTTGATTTAGGTAGTGGGTATCTGACAGGTGATCTGTATGNGACCCACGATCACATGGGAACGGAGAGAGAGAGGAAGAGTCAGCTTACGCTTGTCCTCCACGGATATCCAGGGGTCCTGATTTGGTAGAAGACCAGAAAAATTTGATTTAGGTAGTGGGTATCTGACAGGTGATCTGTATGTATGATTGTTTCCTTCCCTAACAAGTAGTGCTTTCATTTATTTACACTTTGGACTAATGCATACAAATATTTATCATATGTAGGATAGTTAACAACATCTTGGTTAAAAGTTTCAGAGTGGTAATAGATAGGCTTACGATATGGCATCAATACTGCACCCATGGAATATCCGGTGGCATCTATCTCAATTTCAAAAGGTTGTTGAAGATTTGGCAGTGCTAATACTGGTGTGGTACTGATCTTCTCCTTCAAAGTGTCGAAATCTTTTTATTTCTTTCCTTCCCACTGAAAAGTGTTCTTCACACTGGTTAAGGAATGCAAAGGAGATGCTATAAAGGAGAAGTTGGAAATGAACCTCCTCCAATACTAGACTGCACCTAAGAAGCTTCGGACTTCAGTTACACTTTTTGGCTCACACCAATTTACAATTACATTAATTTTGGAAGGATCAATTTTTAATTGTCCTCCTCCTACAATATGACCTAAGTACACAAGTGTAGTCTTTCCAAATTCACATTTAGACAATTTTACATACAAATTTTCCCTTTGCAAAGTATCCAATACTTGCTTTACATGCCTCACATGTTCATACCAAGTCCCAATAAAAATAATAATTTCATCTAAATATACAATCACAAAGTCATCTAGGAAAGGCCTGAATACATCATTCATCACACACATGAAAGTTGTCAAAGCATTACAAATCCCAAATGGCATAACTAACCACTCAAACAATCCATGTTTGGTTTTAAAGGTAGTTTTCCATGCATCATGTTTTGCGACCCTGTTTTGATGATATCCACTGCACAAATCCAACTTAGTGAAATAAACAACATTCTTCAACTGATCAAGTAAATCATCTATACGAGGAATAGGGTATTGATTTTTCACCATGATTTTATTTAAGGCTCGGTAATCAACACACATTCACCATGTTACATCTTTCTTTGGAACCATCATGATCGGAGAACCACAAGGAGATGAACTAGTCCTGATGACCCCTTGATCCAATAAGCCTTGTACCTGCTTCTTGATTATTGTCATCTCCACAAATGACATCATGTACATGCCCACATTAGGAAGAGGAGAATCCTACTGAAGATGTATCTCATGTTGGATTTCCCTCTTAGGAGGTAATCCATATGGTTCCTAAAAAATAGCATCATACTCAGAAACAATATCAATTAATTCATTTTTATGAAATGGATCACATCCTTGGAAAGTGTCAGATGTCTCAACATATTTCTCTCTTACGACCATGAGTACATATCTCTTATTAGTGTTTATGAGTCTTTTCATGTGCCATGCATTAACAAGTGTTGTATTTACCCTCATGCTGTGAGATGTAACAATATATTCCAATCCCCTTTTAGTAAGGTGGTATTTTTTCTCATGACGAAACTAGATTGCTTTTCTATCATAAAGATAAGGACTTCCCAATACTATGCCACATATATAAAGTGTTACAACATCCAAATCCACTTCATCAATCAATTTTGAAGCAATAGCAAATCTGACCCTACATTGTTTGGTGACATTAAGTTTTTCTTTATCACATACCCAACCAAGAGGATAAGGCTTCGGATGTGGTTTCGTTTTAAGACCCATCTTCTTGACAAGTGCTTCAGATATTAAGTTTACTTGGGAACCCAGACCAAATAATGTATCTATCTTAGTGTGTTTAGATACAACTCTTATGTGAAATAATTCATTCCTTTTTTGTTCATCATCATGAGATTCATTATTGGAACTTGAACTAGCAGGAAGGGAATATTTACCTTGTACTTCAACCATTGTGATATTTCCTTCATCTCCTGAATCAGAACCAAGATCATGTTGCACTGTAGCAACAATTTTTGTCTTCCCCTTTCCACTGAACTGTTTCGGTTTCTTTTTTGGATGCAGTTTCCAACAATGTTCTTCATCTTGGCCTCTTTTCTTGAAATGAGTGCAAGATGGATTTCCTCCTTCTCTCATCACTGGGGAAGTCTTCTTGTCCTTCCTTTTAAACTTCTTAAAATTTTTATGTATGAGACTGGAATTTTTCTTCATGGGATCTTCTTGAACATGCTTCCCCTTGTTCTCAAGGTGAGTGGATTGCACACAAACTTCATCAAGACTAGTGGGGTTAAACAAGAGAAAAGTATGATGGATATAACTGTGAAGTGTGCCAATATACTTCATTAAAGTTTCATAAGAATCCAAAGGAAGGTTCAATGCAAGAGATTTCTTCCTAAATTCTTTTGTGAAACTTTGTACAGTTTGACCTTTACTTCCCCTTAAAGTTTTCCATTTGATCATTGCTTTATGTAAATACCCTAATGGATAAAATTTATTCCTTATTGTTGATTCAAATTACGACCATGAGGAAAAAACATTACCACACTTACTTCTATCCTGAAGCTTTCTCTTCCACCATACAAGAGCAGTGCCTTCCAACCGAAGAGAAGGCAGTTTCACTTTAACTTCTTATTCATCAATATGTTGAACATGACAATACACTTCAACTTGTCAGATCCAATTATCTAGCTTTTCGGGATTAGCATCTCCATTAAACATAGGTAAAACAAATTTTACATCAAGCTTTAATAACGGTTTCTTAAAAGAGGCTTTATGGCTAGAATTATGAGAATGATGAGAATGCTCGGAGGAAGAAGAACTAGAACTCGAAGGTGAATATGGAGGCTTGGGAGGATCTCCTCCAATCCCTTGGTTTACCGAAGAATCATCATCTGCATGTGCTTCCTTTTTCTTCCCTTTATTCTTCATCCTCTTCTCGTAATCCCCATACATTTGTTCGACCATTTCTGACATGCGATAAAAGACTATGTGAAAGTTTTTCTTGTGTTCATCATGCTTGTCTTCTTCTGCCATTTTCTTCCTTCGAATGCATGTCCAAATTTGGGATTGAAAGTCTTAAGAGTTCCTTCACCCTGCTTATGCTTGGCCCTAGTAAGCATTCATACTCAATAATTCAAGTCAAAGATGAATTCTCCGATACCAACATGATCCAGGATCTTTTCATTGAGTGACTTATAAATAATTGCATTAAATGAGAATAAATTAAAGTGCATCATTAAAGAAGGAAAAGCTCAAAATTGAAGAGACATAAGCATCAAATATGAACACAAAAAATTGATAACGAAGTTCGTCCCTGATGGACTACGTCTCTGGGTCCTGCTCTCAAATGGGTAGGCTCTTTCATTAACTCAGCAAAAGAATTTGGTAAAATACATAAGTATACCTCGTTCTAAAATCAAGTTGAAGAAATAATGCTCTGATCAGGAAATAAACAACACCATTGAATTCGTGGTGCCGAATTAGACAAAAATGACTATCTCCATGCCTCAATCTGATTCTAGCACTCCCAGGCCCAAGAAGAAATTTGTCTTGGTTTTCGTTCCCTCTCTGCAACCTACATTAATGACTGGAGTGCATAGAATTCCATGCCCAAGCGGTTATACCATATGCACGCCTCCTCTCTTGGCTGGGAGGATTCAACACTTGAATATTTTTGTGGTGTTGGTTACAATGTAAGGTCATTGGCCTGTTGGTTTGGGCAGAATTATTAAGGTGCTTATAGGGGAGGAGGTCCTGGGGTCAAACCCGCGGGCCTCTCCCTTTTGGGTTTTATGTTGTTGCAATATATAAATATAACATAAGGTTTGTTCGCTATGTTTACCAATGGATCTAATCCATATCCCAATGGTTTAAATCATGGTCAAGTTTGATGTGGTCCATCAAACTTGGCGGACCTGCCAAACTTAATATTTTTTTTCAAATTTTGCTCACGGACTGTCATTGAGCATTTCCTTCTTGCAACGTGGAAGCCTCTGGTTGGGCCACGTGGTGGCCTCTCACTAAGCCACATTTTCCCCTGCCAATTCATCATGCCACGTCAACATGCCACACCAGCGTACAAACCATATAGACTGCCACATGGCATGATCCAATTGGTCCATAGATCAACCCGAAAATGCCAAAATTGGGTGACACATGGCAACTTTTGGTGCTACCACATCATCATGATGATGTCATCATGACACATGTCACTTTCCTGCTCCTTCCACATGTACTATACAGATTTTGATGTCATCCGTATGGATGTTGACGTCAGCAGTACGGATGCTGACTCATCCCATGTTGACTAGGCTAGGTTGACCAAAATTTGACCATGAATATCTTTCAATCCATAACTCCGTTTAACGAGTCATTTGTACCGTTAGAAATCTTGCGATGTGCTCTCATGATAATATCATTTTCACCGAGTTTTGGGAACTTTTAATTTTTTCCCTTTCTCTATCTGCTAAAGACATTCTGAGCATCATGAGTTGCCTCTGTGAGTTATGAGTTGTTCTTAGCCTTCTATGGATCCTTTTTGGATCATTCATAGGGTTAACCCTATGTGATATGGGTAATTAACCCTATCACTTATTTTTAGCTACAATTGACCATGTTTTCAAGTTAGTTATCCACACACCAACCCTCACTTGTGTATTTGAGTCGAGTACTCACATACCCACTCTCTTTTTTCTAAAAATGGTGTTATCACCCTAATTTCACTCATTTATGACATTCAAGTAAGCATAATCAGAAACAACACAAGTCAACAATAACTCATACAAACACAATCAATTACATTTTGTTAAATAAACTATTGTCATTGATGTCAAAGGTAAGTATTCAAAAATAAATATTCAAATGAAAAGTGACTTTAAGAAATACAAAGTGGAAGTGGATTATAATCAAAGTTATGTGAAAGTGGATTAAATATGAAGTTACGTGAAAGTGGATTAAACATGAAGTTATGTGAAACTGGATTAAAAAATAAAAGTGGATTAAACATGAAGTTATGTGAAAGTGAATTAAAAAGTAAAAGTGAATTAAAAAGTGAAAGTGGAGTAAAAGTGCACATGGTATTTTCCCATAGTTTTAAAACCCATGATGGTATTTTTTTCATGGTATATTGAAAAGTAAATAATAATAAAAAGGGAAATTAATCATTTGTTTAATGAAAGTCATGTCTTTTCAAATGTACATGACTTTTCATGTAGAGTTAATGGTATAGTATAAAAGGAGAATAGGATTGTGAGTGAAGTGTGTGGGGGTGAAGAGTGGAAATGTAATATTTACATATGAGAATATAATATGAAAAGTATTGAATATTATTTAAAAAGGAGAGAGTGATGAAGTATATGATGATCTAACCAATAGATCTGGAAAAATAAGAAGGAGCGAGTGTCGGGCATATCTGAAGAAAGAAAAAGAAGTGAGTGTTGAGCTGATATGGAGAAACCAAACATTAGAGGAAATTTTGGGCTAAAATGGGCCTTTTTAAGAAAAAATATGGTTGATGAGTTGGAAATTCAATAACCAATAAAATTTAAAATTTTTGAGTCAACCATAATGGTTGAATTAGACATCTAAAAGTCAAAGAAGTTTATTTGTCACATTTTCATTTGACAATAGTTAACCACATATAAACCACACCTTGAAGAAGATCTTGGTGAGATCATCCTTGATATGATAAATATTCTTGAGGCACTAAATATTTTATATTTTATAATATCACTACTTCTAGATGTTAAAAAAAAATTATTTTCCCCTTTGATATCAGAAATATTCATGACACTAAATATTTAATATTTTAAATTACCACTACCTCTGAGTATAAAAAAAATCTATAATAAATACTTCATAGTGGGTCATTTTGGAATATGAAAATTATTTTATATTATTAATCTATTTAAGAGAAGAAATAATATTTTGATTTAAGAAAAAAAACACATGTATTTTAAAACAATGAGAGTTGGAATACTATAAATTTAAAATATAATTAAAATTATTTTTTAATTAGAATGAGTTAATAAGTGGACAAAATCAACCTTTTGTCTAATATTTTTCAATCATAGTCATCTTAAAATGTGCCAAAGTCATCGGGGGAAAAGTACTATGACTTCTGACAAAACTTCTTGTCCACTCATTAACTTTGTCCTTTAATTACTAGCTAAGACCTAAAAACAATATAATATTAAAAAAATACAAAAGAAAATTTATTTTTTTATCTTATTATTAAAATATAACAAAAGGAAGATCAAATAAGATTGCAGTAAGTATATTATCATTAGAATTTAATAAATTACAATAAGTATATTATCATTATAAATTGAGAAAAAGGGAAAACATGCATTAGAGATTGAATTTTAATAAAACATAAATAAACAAAAAAATCAAAGATTAAATTAAATTCTAGTAAAGATTAAATTGTATTATTAATACTTAATTTAATTTAAATAAACGTATGAAAAATAATAATTTCTGTAATTTTTTATACAAAAATGATAAACCAATTCAAATTAAATATAATAATAAAGAAGAGTAGTCAAAATAAGATAAGTTGGCTAGGTTTATATGGTAATTACAAACAAATTCAAAAAATTAAAATAAATTTAGTTATTGTGAACTATTGAATAGCTAAAATTTGGTTATAATTAAAAAATATTTTAATAAGACACGTTTTTACTATGATTATAAAAAAATGTTTCATTATAATAATATGTTTATATAGTGAGATATTATATGTGTGGTGATTTTTTAATAATAATAATAAATAAATATTATTTTATTTACATCATTATTTAAATTAGATTTTTTTAATTATCATAGACTAAATTTTTATATATTATTTAAATTAAAATGTATTATTATATATTAAAAAATACTTGTGCAACATAATAAATTTAAGATGATATAAATTTTAAAAAGAAAAATACTATGTTTATTGTATGTAAGTTATATTTTATCCACTACCAATTATCATTTCTTGTATATGCATAATAAATGATAATTATCATTTATTGTATGTGCATGAGAATTTAAAAATCTCATTATTATTTTTAACTCTCACCTCTTTACTCTATATTAACTCAACTTACATGGAAAACATCACTAATGGAGAAAAATAGATAAACCTTCACTAGATACAACTCTAACTTAGTGTGATGTGGCATACGGTTTTGTTATTTTTTATTTTCCTTACAAGGCTCATTTTAGGCCAAAATTTCTTCTAATGAGGAGTGAGCACCGAGCAGATTTGGTGAAAGAAGAAGTAGCAAGCACGTAGCTAATCTGGTGAAAGCAGAAGTAACGAGCATAGAGAAGATTTGGTGAAGACAGAAGCAACAAGCAAACCAATGAAGGAAATACATATGAAGAACTTGTAAAATTGTGAGTAGGTTGGTGCCTACGAAACAAATAGTTGTGGGGATTGGTGTCTCCAATAGGTTGGGGCCTACAAATAGCAGTGGGGCTTAGTGTATCCAGTAGGTCGGTGCCTACAAACAATAGTGGGGATTGGTGTCTCCAGTAGGGGTGCCTACAAACATTTATAATAGTAGGTTGGAGCCTACAAAATTATAAAAAGAATTTTCTATGGTTTTCTCCCGAAAGGGTTTCCACGTAAAATATTGTGTCTTCTAGTTGTTAAATTTATGTTGTTTCTTCATTATGGTTTATGAGTGTTAAAAAGGAAAAAGTAGACTTATATTGATTCCCCCACCCTCCCCCCCCCTCTTAGTATAATTGTGTGTTAAACTCATTCTCCATAATTCATTTATGGGCTACTGAGAAATGTCCACTCATCACAGGACCCCTCCTATGAGTCACATGGAAACATCCCTATGATGCTCACATGACTCAAATAGAATAATTCCCCTAAATTCATGTGATTGCATATAAATAAATAAGGTGGTTATAATGGCACATAAATGCACAAGGAAAAATCCAAATGGTAGGGTGGTGGCATTTCAACTTTGTAGAACCACCCATCATTGCATGTCCACCTCAATTGATCACCTTGCCATTGCAGAGAACTCCATTCAACATTTGATTTCCAGTTATGGTGGATTGGAATAAAAATTAGTTCTCAGAAGATATAAATATCGGGGCTCGACAATGCAATTACAGGTAGAAAAAACTTCAATTGTGTAGAATTATATTGTTTGGATTCAACTACATAGTAATCAAGAGTCTTTACTCATTTCTCCCTATATCCCAATAGTTTATTTTCTAATTATTGAATGTCTTCCCTCTACAGTGGCCCTCCACAGAGGAGGTTTGCATCCCTATAACATTTCAAAGAGAAAATAAGCAATCAAGGAGGCCAAAGGACCCTCCCTTAAATACATTTTGAGCACATGTTACAAATTTATCTTCCTAGGTGACTTGTCAAGTTTAATGGCCCATCCATTAGTCTATTATTTAATATATTGTCATTTCTCCTAATTTAGTTTGTCAAATGGTTAATTTTACATTCAATTTCATGTTCAACTTTCTAAATTGATGCTTGTTGGGTTAAATTAATAGTTTTGTTTTTCTCCCCCTAACATTTTATTTGGTATTAGCTTACACAATCGACTACTAAGGTTTTATGGTACTCTTGTAACTAAAAATGATAGCTTTGGATTGAAAACTCCACTAGGTACTTTCATCCAAATTCTCACTTCTAGTTGGTTTTCTATATTTTGTTGCTTTTGGTTACTTATAGGCTTAGTGTAGCTCTTGTTTGATACCTTTTAATATGTTGGAAGGTGCTCATTTTTTTTAGATTTCACTTTTTGAGATCCCTACATTTTGTGATCCTATTTGCCTCCTATTACTAGTTAAACTAGCATCTAAGTGGAAAATCCAAATCTACGGATGCCACCTTGGTGTAATGGATGGGAGTTGTATCATTGTCACCCCAATGCAGCTTCCCCTTCACTTTTGGCCAATTATCAAGAGACCAAGGGAGGTGTCCCTTTGATATATGATTGATTACAAGGAGAGCCTAAGTAAATCTAAATTATGATCAAGCTTAAGAGATGTAAATATTTACTTTAACAATGAACAAATGAATCTCACAAAAGATATTGTTGGATTACTGAGAGGGGGGGTGAATCAGTCACACACATACACAGTGCACCAGTGTTTTACGTGGAAACCCAAATCGAGAGAAAACCAAAGAATGCTTTTTCTTATATGTCTTGAAGAATTACATTCATTGGAAGCACCAACTTCCTTTGTTTTCCAGCTGCAACTGGAAGGAGGCTCCAACCCCCTAGTTTCTCAGGCTACAACCTGAGAGAAGCTCCAACTCCCCAATTCTCTAGATAAAACCAGAAGGAGGCTACAACCCCCTATGTTCTTCAGCTACAACCGAAAGGTGGCTACAACCACTTGTCCTTGCCTCATCCTACCACCCCAAAGTAGAAGTAGAATGATGGAACCACTATCACACTATCACTGCGAGATATACCGATGTAAACCTGTACCAATAAATATGAACCATGAATCAACCTGTACCTCAACCTGTAATCAACCTGTACCATAAACAAGTGCATCAACCATGCACCAACTTGTAACAAAAAATTTGTAATCAACCTGTACCATAAACAAGTGTATCCAACCATGTACCAAGTATGTACCAATCATGTGTCAACTACTCATGAACTATGATTCATCAATATGTACCAACATCATCAACTATACACCTCATGTATGTGTCAACTCATCAACTACTTGTCTCAACCATGTACTCAACATGTACCTCAACCAAAATCCCTCATCAATTTCATAATCCAAATTGGATTTGTAGCTCTGTAATAGATCTGGTGTATATGATCACATTCCTTAGAAAGCACCATCAAAAGAATTTATCCTTCCTTGCATTTCGGCCTTCTTTTCTTCACCTTCCCTTGAAAATTCGGCTTAGATATTCTTGGTTACCTCAGACACCTATAGATGTTCAATATTCTCAAGTGTGATTAAAATGAGAGAACCTTGCCTCTTATTTATACTCTCCAAATAGCTTCCTTAAAAACATCTTCTAGGTCACTTGGCCCACTTTCCTTATTTTAAGGTTAACCCACTTCTAATTTCTCCATTAAATTTATTATTGAAATAATTTATTTTGTATTCACTTTGAATTATAATACACTCATCACTTCACTTTATTATTTACCTTTTAAAATCTCTTAAACCACTTTGACTAATTCGACCTTTTGGGGCTTCTAGATGACATATGAGGGTCCTCCAACTTCGTAAGGCCATAACTCTCAAACTGTGAGAAGTTATGTGACATTACACATACCACCAGAAATGGAATGGCATGTAATATCCATATAGAATAGTATTACCTTCAAATATAGAAAAAATCATACCGTTATCCATCAAACAAACTTGGGTCCATTACCCAAACCTAGGTTCTCCAACTTCACATGGTCATAACTATCTAACCATGAGGAGTTATGTGACGTTCTACATACCATCGGAAATGGCATGACAAGAAATATCCATCTAGGATATTTTCCCTAGAAAATTCATTGTCCTTCATCTCATTATTCCATAATTAAGCATGGGTTCTCTTACTCCCCAAAGCGTCTTCCCATGAGGGCTTTCACCATAAGGGGGCCACTTTGGAGTTCATTCATATTTACTTCTTATCAACCATGAAAAAATAATAATGAGTCATATTTACATAAAAAAATATTGGGTCTATTACCCAAACCTTTGGGCTACGGGGATTTCTTCAAAGGTTGACATCAATGACAACGAACCTTAATCAACAATCTCCCCCTTTGGAATTGATGGCAACACTCTGATGCAATACTGAAATCATATCACTCATGCTCCCCCTGGAACCATGCTTTATCCTCTACATCTGATAAATCTGCCTCTATCCTCTATATCTGATAAATCTCTCCCCCTTTGTCATCAATGGCAAAGGTATCTTTCCATCCGGGGTTGCTCCCCCTGATTGAACTATCCTCTTATGGTGATTCCTTGTGTACATCTAATACATATAAGATAAGCATTCAAAAAGCATTCATTTTGGAGTAGAAATAACTCCAAGTCTTTGGCAAATATATTCAAAGGCTTTCCATGGAAGTGGTTTTGTAAAGATGTCTTCCAGTTGTCCTTTTGTGCCCACATACTCAACTCTGATGTTGTTTTCTGCAACCTATTCCCATAGAAAGTGATACTTGATTGTAATGTGCTTTGTCTTGGAGTGCATCACTAGGTTTTTTGAGATACTGATGGCACTTGTATTATCACAATATATTGGAATGGGCTCATCATATTCAACCTATATATATGTCAAAGTTTGTTTCATCCAAAGAACCTATGTACAACATGTTTCTACTGCAATATACTCTGCCTTAGCTATAGATAGAGATACTGATGATTGTTTCTTACTTATCCATGATATCAAACACTCGCCTAAGTAGAACACTTCTCCATTGGTGCTTCGTCAGTCATTAATACAACCTACCCAATCTGCATCTGTGTAGGCAATACATGATAGATGTTTTCCTTTTGGATACCATAATCCAAACTCTTATGTTCCTTTGAGATATCTGAAGATCCTCTTTACTGCTAATACATGTGATTCCTTTGGTGCTGCTTGAAATCGTGCTACCTGTCCAACTACCTACATTACATCAAGTCTGGATGTTGTCACATATAGTAGGCTGCCAATCATTGACCTGTATTTCCTCTGATCTGTAGACTTTGAATCATCATCTTTGCTCAACTTACAACTGGTTTGCATGGGAGTGATAACTGGTTTGCAATCTTCCATTCTGAACCTCTTTAGCATTTCTATGATATACTTGGTTTGAGAAATAAAAATTCCTTGGTTGCTTTGACATATCTGAAGTCCCAAAAAGAAGGATAGTTCTCCAAGTAACGACATTTCAAATTCATTCTGCATGTCTTTTGCAAATTTATGGCTTAACATGTCATCATCACTACCAAAAATAATATCATCAACATAAACTTCAATTAATAAAATATTACCTTGACTTACCTTAATGTAGAGGTTGTTGTCTGCCCATCCTTTTCCTGACCCCTGCCTGCTGCAGATACTTATCCAGTCTGGAGTACCATGCTCTAGGATCTTGTTTTCTACCATACAAGGCATTCTTTAATTTACACTCATAGTTTGTGTTCTTTGACAACTGAAATCCTTCTAGTTGTTCAATGTAGACTTATTCTTCAAGTTCCCCATTCAGAAAAGTGGATTTTATGTCCATCTGATATACTTTAACATTTTTTGAGCATGCATAAGATAAAAGAAAACATATTGCTTCCATTTTGGCAACTGGGGAAAATGTCTCTTCAAAGTCGATTCCTTCAATCTATGCATATCCTTTACATACCAATCTAGCTTTGTTCCTTGTAACATTTTCATCTTCATTCAATTTATTCCTGAAAACCCATTTTGTGCAGATCACATTCTTATTCTTTGGTCTTGGAACCAATTCCCAAGTGTCATTTTTATCTATTTGATCCAATTCTTCATCCATGGCCTTATTCCAAAATTCATCCTTGTTGGCTTCTTCAAAACAGTTTGGTTCAATTGTAGATAAGAGTGCTAGGTGTGTTTGTTCTGGTGAATGGATTTTTCTTCTAGTCTAAACTCCTATATCTTTGTTTCCAATAATTTGATCTGAAGGATGATTCTTCTTTACTCTTTTTCTAGGTGTATTTGAAGATACTTGCTCTTCTGCTTCCGTCAGATTCTCTTCGTCTTTATCTTCCTCTTCTACTTCTTTTTCATCTTCTTCTTCGAAAAGTTGTTCCATTGATTTGTTTTCTTCTTCCTTTGATTCTAGTCTACCTGTTTCATCAATTGTTACATTGATGCTTTCCACAACTTTTTTTAATCTTATATTGTAACACTTGTATGCTTACCTTGTACTTGAGTAACCAACAAGAATTCATTTGTCCACATGAGAGTCAAACGTTTTCATTCTTCCATCTTCTCTTTTGATGTAGCATTTGCTTCCAAAAACTCTGAAGTGCTTCACATTTGCTGGTCTTCCTTTCCATAGCTCGTGGGGAGTTTTATCAGTGTTGTTTCTGAGTATTAATTTGTTTTGAATGTGAATTGTTGTATGCACTACCTGTGTCCAAAAAATATCTGTCAACTTTGAATCCATTATCATTGTTCGAGCCATTTCTTGTACTATCATGTTCTTTCTTTCAACAACTCCATTTTGTTGAGGTGTCCTAGCGACAGAGAATTGCCTTTTTATTCCATGATTGTTCCAGTAGTCCATAAATTCCTTTGAGGTGAATTCTCCTCCATTATCCGATCTTAAGTATTTGATTCTTGAATCCATCTCATTTTCAACCATTTCCTTGTAGATGTTGAAGTTTTCAAAAGCTTATGACTTGTTCTTGAGAAAGAAAACTGCATTCGTTCTTGTATAATCATCAACTAATAACATAAAGTAACTCTCACCTTTTAAGACTTTTTTTGTAGTTGGTCCAACTAGATTAGTATGCACAATTTTCAGTGGTTTTGTTGTTGAATATTCCTTTGATTTGAACCTGGTCTTTGTTTGCTTTCCTTGTTGGAAATGCTTGCATAAAGTGTTGGTTGGTTTCGTGATCTGGGGAATTTATCTAACTGCTTCTCTTTTGTTGACTTTGACAAGGTTATCAAAATGCATGTAACCCATTCTTCTGTGCCATAGCCAACTTTCATCTTCCTTTCCTAGACAACACTTTTCATTTCCAATTTCTCTTAACACATATATGTTGCTTGAAGTTCTTGCAGTTATAGTGACCAATTTCCCTGAACCTTCTTTTCTTATCTCACACTTTTGTGAATCGAAAGTAAATTTATGACCTTGGTCACACATTTGACTCACACTTAAAATATTATGTTTCATATCTTCTACTAGCAGAACATTTTCTGCCTTTTCATTCTTGTTCCCAATTCGAACTATGTCTTTTCCAATGATTTTGGTTGAATCATCATTTCCGAAGGAGACTGATCCATATATTTCCTTTTGTAATTTAAGAAACTTGTCTCTATCACCTGTCATGTGTTTTGAACATCCACTGTCAACATACCAACCATGTTTCTTCTGTTTAGCTTGTAGAGCGACTGTGCATTCTACATTGCTATACTGATCTTGCTTTCCTATCCATGTCATTTTCTGAGGTTCTTGTTTATGACTCTGTTGAGGTTCTTTAGGAGGGACTGTCATTCTGCAATTTTTTCCATGTGTCCAAAATTGTTACATTTGTAACATTCCACTTCAGTGCTCAAAGATTCAAACATGTTGTAACTTCTTCTCTATGTTTCACTAGGTCTTATTGAATAACCCCTTTGTGTATGGCTCTCAAAGTAGTTATTGTTCCTATTGTTAGCTCTGCAATTTAGAGATTTATGTCCAAAATTATTACATGCATAACATAAACCAAAAAATATAGTTTGATACCTGGTAGTTGAAGATCTTCTGAAAGGAGGTGCTCTTATTAATCCTTCTTCTTCTTGAGGCATGTCTATCTGTTGTTGATTCTGAAATCTGAATCTTCTCGGTGGAGGAGTGTCCCTGTAATCTTCCTTGTATATATTTTTATCCCCTTTGATTGTTTCTGCATAGGTTTTTGGATTTGTTTCTTTCTCTGTTGTTTTGGAGCTTGATCCATTTTCTGTCTAATTGTATCCAAGTCCGGACTTGTCAAGATGAGATTTTTAACTGCTGATAATGTCATCCGAAACCTTTTAGCTATTCTGCATATTTTTATTTTGAATATCATTTCTTAGTGTGACAATATCTGCTTCTAGGTTTCCAATGATCATGTCCTTTCCTTCTAGCTGTTCTTTGAGTGATTCTTCAATTCTTTTATCTTCTTCTATTTGAACCTTCAATTTTGTGATCATTTGTTCTAGTTCTTGAGTGTATTTTTTCTTATCTAGTTCTGCTTGTAGTTTCTTGTTTTTCTTCTTTTCTCTTCTGATAACCTCTATGGCACTCATTAATTCTTCTCGGAAGTCAACTTCTGCCTCTTCAATTTCTTATTCATATTCTTCTTCGGAGTCTTGTTTATCAGAGTCTTCTACTGCCATGAATAGAACTCTCCCTGTTTCACTGTCACTGAATTCATCTTCATCTGATGATGAGATGTCTTCTTTGGTGCAAAAGCATTTCTTGAAAACTTTCTTTGTAGTTCTTTTACCTTTATATGTTTGTCTTCCTTTTGAATAACCTTCATCATTTCTCTTTTTCTTATGAGGACATTTGTTAGAAAAATGACCAATACCATCACAATTAAAAAAAATTAAAGGAAGCTTACCTCTATACCTACCATTGGTTCCCTTGTTCAGTCTTTTGAGGAAGTTGGCCACTTCTTCATCATCTTCCAAGACATCACTGCTGCTGCTATATTCTTCTTGTTCCTTTTTATTTTTCATTGATCTTTTGGATGCTTTGAAGGCTTCTTCTTTTACATCTGGATTTTCCTATTCAGTTCTCATCTCATATGTTGTGAAGATTCCATGCAGTTCGTCCATGCTTATTGATTTTAGATCCGATATTTCTTCTAGTGCTAATATATTAGGGTTGAATCTCATAGGAAGAGATCTTAGTACCTTTTGAACAATTATAGATTCTTCAATTTCTTCTCCCAATCCTATGTTTCCATTCACTATTTCATCAACTCGTAAGAAGTAGGCTACAATATCTTCATCTTCCTTCATTTTTAGTTGTTCGATCTGACCTTTGTAAGTTTGAAGCTTTGGTGTTTTGACTTTTGAATCTCCTTCATAAATATTTTGAAGCTTGTCCCAAATCTCTTTAGAAAATTTATAATGTGCAACTTTGGTGAATACCGTATCATTGAGACCATTCAAAAGTGCATTTTTGGCTTTGGAATTATTCTCACCGAGTTTCACTACTTTGTCATTTGTTGGTGGAACTTCTGGTGCTATGTATCTATAATGTCCCCCACCTCTTAGAGAGGTGATGAGGAGACTCAGTGGCCTGGGCACCCCCACTAGGTCATAGTCTCACACTGAAGGGGGGAAAGTCAAGAAGTTAAAAGTTATATTTTTAAGTTAACTTAAGAAAGGAAAAGGATAAAGGAGTAAAAGATAACTCAACAGAAGAATAGAAGATTAACCCTGGGAGTTAACCTAACTCAACAGAGAATTAGAAGGAAAAGTATAAGTAAGAGGCTGGGGTGCACCTATTACTCATTCTGGTTTTGGATTAGCATTTGCTATTGCTCTTGAGCATTCAGTTTGGGGGTTTCACTATACAAACCCTTGTGAGCAACTCAGTGGTGAAATATCCACTCACCTTGTTCCGCAGCTTGGTCTCGGGGATGAAAGACTCCTCCACACCATTCTAGTCTCAGCCCATCTCCATCTAGTGCTTTAGAAGGTAGCAAGTCGTATTGTTCTTGTGTTTCCAGCAAGGGCGCACCATCATCTGGAGGGAGGTTCGATCCAGCTTATCCTGAGGGCCTGGGGCCATTCAGACAGTTGGGTTTTGTTTGCAGGGGCAAGACCATCATTTTGAGGGATTTTCTGGAGGGTTATCATCATTCTACATTTTTCTACAGATTGGGATGTTTTGGAGCCATAGGGGACGTCCTGTAATTCAGTAAAACTCAGATCTAGGGAGATCTGCTTGATATCTGAACCCGTAACTTCTCCCACGGGATTCTCATAGCCCGATATATATTCTTGGAGATTTTTAGAGAATTTGGAGGCCTCATCCATCAGGGCTAAACCAACTAGGGTTTCAGTCATCTAGTGGCACACCCCATTCAATGGAAAATTCAGATCTACGGGGTTTGAGAGTGGATTTGGGAATTTGGACATCTGGGTTGTCCTGACAGTTGCCCGATCTAACATTTGGCATATTTCTCGGGATGATTGGACACTTTTGGTAGCAAGGCAGAATTATTGAGGGCTTCAGCATTCTAGTAGGATGTGGCACTTTCTAGCTTGGAGGTTGAGCATTAGTACGGCTCAGATCTACTTGATTCAGTCTTCATTGTATATCCAGCCTTTAGAGGCTTATTTTGTATTGTCGGGAGCATTTTGTAGCAACTCATATCTATTGCTTGTGTGACCATCTGAGGTTTATGCTAGATTGGCCTTCTATTGTATTGATCTTACATTACTCATAATACAAAGGTTAGATATTTGCTTGTGCTTCTACATCTTGAATATATTGTGATCTCCATGTGTTGATGAATCTTGTATGCACTTAATAACTCAATAAATTAGTAGTAGTTAGTGATTCCAAGAAAGAATTTGGCTTGGGATCATTACAATATCCATCTACAATTGATTGCCAAACTTGAAATCCCTGTGCCTGTATATATGTCTTCATCCTTATGCTCCAAAAAGCATACTTTTGTCCATCAAATTGTGGCATTCCATTTTTATACGAGTTGGTACTCTCCATGATCTACCTTTCAGTGGTTAAATTGATTTTTGAAGGAACCTGCTCTAATACCAATTGTTGGATTACTGAGAGGGAGGGTGAATCAATAATAATGTAATTATAATCTTTTTTATTCAAATGTTATATTAGTGTAGAATTATTATCCAATAATGAGCAGTAAGAAATAAACAATCACACACATACACAGTACACTAGTGTTTTACGTGGAAACCCAAATCGGGAGAAAACCACAACATGTTTTTTCTTATATATCTTGAAGAATTACATTCATTGGAAGCACCAACTTCCTTTGTTTTCCAGCTACAACTGGAAGGAGGCTCCAACCCCCTAGTTTCTCAGGCTACAACCTGAGGGAAGCTCCAACTCCCCAATTCTCTAGCTACAACCAGAAGGAGGATATAACCCCCTATGTTCTCTGGATACAACCATAAGGTGGCTACAAAAAATTTTCCTTGCCCCATCCTGCCACCCTAAAGTAGAAATAGAATGTTGGAACCACTGTCACACTATCACTGTGAGATATACTACTATAAATCTGTACCAATAAATATAAACCATGCATCAACCTGTACCTCAACCTGGAATCAACCTGTACCATAAACAAGTGCATTAACCATGCACCAACCTGTACCAAACAACCTGTAATCAACCTGTACCATAAACAAGTGCATCCAACCATGTACCAAGTATGTACCAATCATGTGTTAACTACTCATCAACTATAACTCATCAATATGTACCAACATCATCAACTATACACCTCATGTATGTGCCAACTCATCAACTACTTGTCTCAACCATGTACTCAACATGTACCTCAACCAAAATCCCTCATCAATTTCATCATCCAAATAGAATTTGTAGCTCTGTAATAGACCTGGTGTCTATGATCACATTCCTTAGAAAGCACCATCAAAATAATTTATCCTTCCTTTCATTTTGGACTTCTTTTCTTCACCTTCCCTCAGAAATTCAGCTTAGATATCCTTGGTTGCCTCAAACACCTATAGATGTTCAATATGCTCAAGTGTGATTAAAATGAGAGAGCATTGCCTCTTATTTATACTCTCCAAGTAGCTTCCTTAAAAACATCTTCTAGGTCGCTTGGCCCACTTTCCTTATTTTAGGGTTAACCCACTTCTAATTTCTCCATTAAATTTATTATTGAAATAATTTATTTTGTATTCACTTTGAATTATAATAAAATCATCACTTCACTTTATTATTTAACTTTTAAAATCTCTTAAACCACTTTGACTACTTCGACCTTTTGGGGCTTCTAGATGACATATGAGGGTCCTCCAACTTCATAAGGCCATAACTCTCAAACTGTGAGGAGTTATGTGACATTCCACATACCACTAGAAATGGAATGACATGTAATATCCATATAGAATAGTATTACCTTAAAATATAGAAAAAATCATACCATTATCCATAAAAAAAACTTGGGTCCATTACCCATGTTAGAATATAAAATATTGTGCTCATTTTACCATTGACGATACCCTCGTCACCCAACCATTGGCCGAAGCCACCCTCCGGGCACCTTGACCTTGACTGAGAAGAGAATCCTGGTAGCAATCAATAGCCAAGAGAGGCTAATGCAACAAGCAAGAAAATAGAAACTAAGCTGAACAGATGATCCCACCCAGAAGCTAGCGCACCACTTTCCCAAGAGACCTGTGCACAAAACTACCAACTGCAGTGCGCACAATTGGATTTGCAATTCTGAGAATGTGTAATAATCAAACTGGCACCCTGTATTTATAGTGGACTGGCCAGGTTAACTGGGGCTGACTTCTCCTTCTGGGCATCTATAAATTCAATTTAAATGTATTTGTTCAGCCGACAACTTGTCTAGGGTTTCCTTCAATTCTTTGCTTCCTTCCGGAGGATTCTAGTCTTGTCATAGGTCACAATAGAGGTTTATACCTCACAAAGCTACCATAATATTAACACTCCCTCCTAGCTAGGAAGGTATGGTCTTGAGCACAACAAACCATTAAACTGGTAGCACTACGAGCACCTGTCATTATTATCTGACTAGATAATCTCCTATGACAACTGGTACACTATCAATTAATAGAACACACCTGTGTCTATTCCAGTAGTACACAACTACTCAGACTTGTGAAACACAATCACAAACAGTAGCATATCTACTTTCATTCATTCTTCATAACAAATATTTGATAGCAACCTACATGGAAACAATGTTATGACAAAAACTGAATCATCTGGGCCAATCTTTCACTCACGTCTGTGAGATTTGAAAGAGTGTCCGCCCTTAGTATAGAATATCAACAATAATCATCTGGGACAATATTTCACTCACGTCTGTGAGATCTGAAAGAATTTTTTCCCTCAATATAGAATATCAACAATGGGCTATCTGCCCCATTCTTCTCAATCAAGGAAGAAGGATTATTTCTGATTTCTGAGCCTAGAACATTTCTCACCCTGGGCCATTCCTCTGACACTAAAAAAAGTGTAACCTAAGGAGAATGAGTCTGCCCTCAAGAAATTTTTGGACCATTCCTTACCCTGGTCCATTCCTCCGACACTAAACAAAGTGTAACTTGGAGGGAATGAGTCTGCCCTAAGGAATGATTGTCCCTGATTGTTGAGCCTAGACTATTCCCCACCCTGGGCCATTCCTTTGACACTAAACAAAGTGTAGCCTAGAGAGAATGAGTCTGCCCTCGAGGAATAACTTTCCAGAACATTCCCCACCCTGGTCCATTCCTCCGACACTAAACAAAGTGTAACCTAGAGAGAATGAGTCTTCCCTCGAGGAATGTCTGTCCTGCATCAACCTCCAAAACGGACGATTCTTCGAAACTGCTCACAATTGTGAACTTCGAAAGAATGATTGCCCGACGAGGTGGACCATTCTACTTGACCACTACTTAGAGTGACTGCCAACAAGAATGACTGTCCTAGACCACTCCCCATAATGGGAAGTCGTTGTCTATGATACATCAACAATCAGTCTGCCTCCCATGTTAACTGATGATGATGATGATGATGATTAATGTCCACTAAGACCTAATTGGTCTATTGGACCTTAAGAGGGTAAGTGATTACTTCTGATTCTTTAGAATTTTGTTTCTGTGCTCAAAAAGCATTACGAGAATCTTTCCAAGATCACCATACTTTTGTTGAGTTAAGAGGTTAGGAAAGTTGGTAGTGTGATCAATATTTTGAAAATGAGATCTAATATGGG